>JAANYP010004272.1:0-129941 GCA_020465985.1 Centrapalus pauciflorus
TATATATATATATATATATATATACATGTATGTATAATTTCGAGTTCTTTTTTTATATACTTAATTTAATTATTTAACAGCATTAAACTTCATTATTATTTCAAAAATCCCCCCCCCCTCCTAATTATAAAGTTCTTTAAGTCTTGCATTTGTTTGCTTGGTTGTTGTTGAGGTGTGCATTTACATCTTCAGCCTTCACACTTGATCAACTTGTCCATTAGTTTCATCAACAATATTCAACTCCATAGAATATTTTTCTTGCCAATCCCTGCCTTCTTGGTGAACTCATAGCAGCTTTGAGGGTGAAGTATATATGCTTCATAACTTTCCTTCAAGCCTGTCTCATACACGTCTAGGAATCCAAGGCCATTTGCTAAGCCAACCCATTTCTTCTTCCTTGAGACTCTATCATAACCTTCATTACTCTCAACAATCTTATACAAATCAAATAAGCAAACACTTACTCTAAATAACTTAGGTGGCATGTTTAGTATTGCATCGATGTAGTGCTTATGATACCATTCCAGTGTTCTTCCAAAGGCTCTATAAAACACTTCTATATTTTTCATCACAGTGTTATTGTTGTTTATCAAATCAAGGAATTTGACAAACTCGTCAATTTTATCAACTTTCATTGAAACGACTTCCCATTTTTCTTTCTCTTGCCTAGATTGAGGATCAATCTTTCCAACGAACATGGCCTTGTCTAAATCTTTAAAGTACTGATTAAGAAAATCATCTTGTAGTTTCATGCCTTATGCATCTTTGAAGCTTTCTTTTGTTTCATGTTAAATACTCGGGATCAACCATGTGTGTGAATATGCAAGTTAATCCTTTTATATTAACTTCGAAACCTTGAAGCAATAGTTGCTCAAACATAAGATGTTAGTATTAATTTCAGGTCCTTATCAAACTTTAGGGGTATTTATTGTACATTCTTAGAAGTCAATAAACGATGTAAACTCAGTTTATATACACACTAAGATTTAAATGTGGAGAAACTAGGTTCTTATCAAACTTTAGGGGTATTTCTTGTACATTCTTAGAAGTCAATAAATCTCAGTGTGTATATAAAATGAGTTTGCGTCATTTAGAAATCTCATTCGATTACTCAAATCCAGTAATCTTCTTTGTAATCTTTGTTCTTCATTTCAAGATTCTTTCAATCAATTTCATTATTAGTTGTTTCACAATTGGTTTTTTTTTTTGGAAGAAAAAAGTCACGCAATCAAAGGTTACAGTGGTGAAGCGTGATTCAATCAAATAAAGAAAATGGTTTCAAAGAAATTTTATCTTGAGAAGTTTGATGGCAAAAACGACTTTGGATTGTGGCGATTAAAGATGAGGGCACTATTGGTTCATCACGGTATCGTCGGAGCATTAAATGGTGAGGCAGATCACTGAGGAAGAGAAGACGGATGTTCTAGAAAAAGAACGCAGCGCAATTATATTGAATCTTGGCGATTGTGTACTTATAGAAGTGTCGATGGAAACCACTACAGCAAGAGTTTGGCTAAAACTTGAAAGCTTGTATATAATGAAATCGTTAGCTGATAGTCTGTAACTAAAGAGGAGACTGTATAAGTTTCAAATGGGTGCTGGTGTAACATCCGGCACTAAACCAGGTTAGCAATAATGACCTAGTCTACAGTCAATTATAGTCTAATCAGTGGTCATTAGAAATTAATCAAGTGATTAACAAGGTTTATTAGAAAATTCAACTCAATTAGAATCAAATTCATCAGTGCGATGAATCGGAAAATCAATTAATCCGATCGATTTACGATATGAGGGATTAATTCAACTAAGTACATAATTAAATTATGATTAGTGACACTAATCATACACTAATACAATTACTTAACATTAATTATGCAAGACTAAAACAATTCATTAAAACAATGCATTCAAAAGTATTTTTGAATTTACAAGAAAAAGGAAATACAAGAATACATTCTAAATACTTTTATACAAAAAAAAATATATATAAATACATGAAAATAATCCATAAAAATCTGGTCATAGGGTAGTACTACCCAAGATTTGATTTCAATTTTTTATTTCCCAACTCCATAACCTTTCATAATCAAATCTTTCACACCCCATTCTCCTTTCATTTCAACATGATCTTACACTCCACCTCCATTTGAAAGACCAAGACTTTGCCTATAAATAGAGGGCTTCCTTTTCATTATTTTCACACCAAAATATCTCTTTATCTCCTCTCAAAACCGGATCCCACACACACACACACTACAAACATTTTCATTCAAGTGTTCTTGGTGAAATTCAAGTGTTCTTGGTGAAATTCAAGTGTTCTTGGTGAACTTCAAGTGTTCTTGGTTCAAATCTTGCAAGAGTTCCAACTTCTTCTCAATTTCATACTCCAAATACATCAAAGTAAGTAAATACTAACTTATTTCATCATATATTTATGTTTATATAAGTCTTGCATAATATATATAATCACCAACAACAACAAGTTTCATAAAAACTCAAGTTTATAAGTTACTAGTTTTATTTTTAAGTTGTTTCTTTAAATGTGTTTATGAATATATGAACACATTATAAAAGTGTTAATATTATGAAAACATGTGATATATATGTGTTTTTATAACTATTATGGCTTTTAAACAAGTTGTCTTTAAATAAACAACAAGAATCATAAGTTGTTTTAAATTTATAAACTACGGAATTTCGGCAGAATATTTGTATCGACTTTGAAAAATCATAACTAATTCATAACTCAACAAAATGAGTTGATTCTTGTCTCAAAAGTTAGATCCATGTCTTAACTATAGATCTGCAATTTTTCATAATTTATTTTGAAGTTTAAGACCTCCAGAAATTATTTGAGAAACCGAAAGTTTGACAGCTCAAAAATGGCCAACATAGCGTTTTTAACGAGATTTTTCACCAACCTAAACAACTCGAAAAATGGCCGTTCTTGATTCTAAAAATCCTTTGTATATAGTAGTTTAATGTCCTAGAAAACCAAAGTCTAAAACATTTTGGAGCTATGTCAAAAACAGCCTCAAAGTAGGCCGAAAAACCTCCGAAAAAGCTGGAAAATTATATATATATAAACTTGACGTTTTAAGTAAATCTTATTTATAAACTTGTAATGTTGGGTGATTTAAGACATAAAAATCTATAAATATACATATTATCATATATTAGTGATATTAAGTCCTTATCATCATTTAGGACTCGGTTAAACACCTCCGGTTTCATCACCCATCAAACAACGCACTTTTGCATTTTTTGCGCGTCGTTTTGCCATCACAAGTTCGGTGAGTCTTCATAGCCCCTATTTTTCACTATCTATTGGGGTGGAAATACATGCACTGTTTTCATATGGACATCAAAACTGTTTATTTCTTATATGTATTACATGTTCGGATTCCATCAGCCCTTATATCATGAAACGTTAATTGCATTTATTTGTAAGCGCGAGTATATTGTGGATAGATCTATTGGGAGTCATGTCCCCCATTCGTGTTAGCTCGGTTCGGCTAACAGCGAGTGCATATATATTCAACACACGGTATTACGTATGGGAATACTGCACAGGGCAAACACATTCTAATTAAGCTTCGGTTGCATGATGGTTTATGTAATACATACACGGAATTTATGATTTTATAAATTCAACTCATCTGATAATGTCCATACAACTGGTCTTTTCGCGTAAACCTATGAGCTCACCAACAATTTTGTTGACGTATTTTAGCATGTATTTTCAGGTAATTAAGGCAAGTATGCCTTCAGAAGTAACCACTTTCAAGCTTCCGCACTTAAGGAGTCGCATTCTTTTCAAACCGTCGGAGATTTATTTGCATTATTTTGGATAATTTAATTATGTATTTAAATCTCTGT
The DNA here is from genome assembly GCA_020465985.1 of Centrapalus pauciflorus. Classification (NCBI taxonomy): domain Eukaryota; kingdom Viridiplantae; phylum Streptophyta; class Magnoliopsida; order Asterales; family Asteraceae; genus Centrapalus; species Centrapalus pauciflorus. The sequence continues at coordinate 3,880 of JAANYP010004272.1, forward strand.
ACCTTGCGAACTACTCTTTATTATTTACGGGTTATGTAAAACATTTCTACCTTTTAAAGTTATATCGATGTATTTTTGAAAACGTCCATGTAGTGGTCGTTCATTATGATTATGGTCACGCTTCCGCGACGTCACGCTTCGTTGCCAATCGGGGTAGCGGGGTGTGACAGATTGGTATCAGAGCCATAGTTATAGTGAACTAGGTTGCATTAGTACCTAGACTATAACTGTTACAAAAACTAAAGTTTTTCAAGAACTGTGAACACATATATGGACCCTGATGACAATAACATGTCGAACAATACGGTTATTATCCTCTTTGATTCAGAGGATGAACTCTCACCCATGGGACAAGGAAGCCAAGGTGACACTGAGGTGTACTTTGGATCGGGAACCCACCCAGACTAAATCAATGACGATGTAATGGACTCGTCAAAGCACAAGGAGGGCAATTGTGGCCCTGCAACACAAATTGCTCCACCATCACCACCACATATGCCACACTACACCCTATTCAGAAGCCATCCCAATGGACCATTAAGGAAGTTCACCCCTAGGTAAAGGGTGTGACTAGCACAACGGGAGTCTATCCCGGTACCTACTCATCAGCCAAGCCTGCAACTGTAACGATAAGTGAACGTAAGACAGTGGGGATGGATGCCTCACACTCTCCAAGAGCGGAGAAACGAGGAAGGGATCCAAAACCAGTTTGAAGGCGGAACACCATCTTCCTCTCAAGTGCCGACACTTACCCAGAATCCTATGTAACAAACGATGCCCCTGTTAGTGGCAAGGGCCGCCAGAAACGACCTCCAATTTCAACAAAATCCACCAAGAGGTCGGTGAGATCTTTGCAAGGATTAAGCAGGAGGCAATACAAACCCTCAATATACCTTGGGACAACCAGAATACCCAAGCAATTCAACAAGACGGAATAGACAAATTGTGACAGTGTCTAGCAGAGCGCAAAGCCCGTCATATAGAACTAACCCAACGAATTAACGTTCTGGAGTACGTGGAAACCCCAGAGGCATCTCATACTTTGTACCCTTCTACCATTTTATAGTATTTATCTAGGCTATACTATCTGATATATCTTAGGGTAAATAAGGCTTAAGATTTTATCAGAAAATTCTGACCATATCATATACAAAGATTAAGTATCAAGAACTTTTATGAGGAATTAAGTTTTAACTACAACTCTGCGTAGGAGAAGATAAAGCTATGACTATCTGCCTAAGAAATTTCAAACCCGTAGACTTACCCTCTTACCCCATTAGATAGCACTTATGCATTTCTGGTATTTGATACTGGTGCTAATAGGAGCTTTATATCCATTAAGTACACTAAGCAGATAAATTCCATTAAGTGCTATTTATGCTATTGAGGTTGATGACAGTGAGACGCTTAAGACAAATAATATAAGTCGAGGATGCTCCTTAGAATTAGTAGGCCGGCTCTTTGAAACAGACTTGATACCCATCAAACTGGGAAGTGTTTACGTGGTCATAGGCATAGATTGGCTATCGAAAATCGTGTGGAAATAGTATGCAACAAGAACACAGTTCATATACCTTTAGCCAATAAGAAAGTCCTTACTGTCCAAGGCAAAGCAAGAAATACCAAAGTAAGCATCATCTCTAGCATTAGGACCCTAAAGTGTTGATAGAGAGGAAGCCAAAGGGAAAGCAGCTCGAAAATATTCTTATTAATTACGGTTACCCCAAAGTTTTTCCAGAACACTTACCTGAACTCCCAACATCGAGGCAAGTCAAATTCAAAAATCGGCCTACTATCAGGTGTGGTACCAGTGGCTCGAGAACCATGCCAATTAGCCCCATCAATAGTGTAAGAATCGTCCAACCAACTGTAGGAGCTCTTAGATGAAAGGTTTATCAAACCGAGTTCCTCGCTTTGGAGGAGCTCCAGTTTTGTTCATAAAGGAGAAGGATGGAACTTTCGGGATGTGCATCAATTACCGAGAGTTAAGTAAGCTAAAAGAACCAATACCTACTTCCAAGGATCGATGACTTGTTTGACCAAACCCCAAGAATTTAGCTTCTATTCAAAGATCGACCTAAGGTCTGGTTATCATCAGGTTAGAGTTCGCAAGAAAGATATTCCAAAGACAGCCTTCAGATTCTGTTTCGGTTATCATAAATTCTTATTAATGCCGTTTGGATTAACCAGTGCCCCAACGGTACTCATGGACCTCATAAATCAGGTGTGCAAACGTTATCTAGACAAATTCGTGATTGTATTCATGAATGACATCTTAATCTACTCACGAAACAAGGAGGAACACGAGCAAACATTTAAGGCTGATTCTAGAGTTGTTGTAGAAAGAACAATTATATGCCAAGCTTTCTAAGTTTGACTTTTGGCTAAGATAGGTGAAATTTCTCGATCACGTGATCAATAGTAAAAGGATCCATGTCGACCCCACAAAGATCGAGGCTATCAGGAATTGGTCAACTCTTAGAACCCCCATAGAGATACACAGTCCTTAAGACTTGCCACTTATTATAGGCAATTATCAAAATTTTCTCAAGGATCACCGGAGCTCTAACAAAACTGACCCGAAAAGACATTAAGTATGATTGGGGCGAGGATCAGGAGACATCATATCAGTTATTAAAGCATCATCTGTGCAGCGCGCTTATTTTATCCAAGAGAAGCAAGAAATTAGTAGATTACTGTGACGCTTCACACAATGGGTTGATATAGAAAGATAGGGACATAGCTTATACTTTATGAAAACTTAAGGTTCACTAGGTAAATTACACAACACATGATTTAGATCTTGGATCAGTAGTCTTTATCCTTAAGACTTGAAGACATTAGTTGTACGGTAAGAAGTGTACTAAAGACCATAAGAGCCTCCAACACATCTTGAACCAGAAAGAATCAAATATGAGGTAACATCGTGGATGGAGCTAATAAGTGATTGCAACTGTGAAATTCGTTATCACCTGAGGAAAACTGATGTGGTTGCAAACGTTCAGAGATGAAAGGAACAAGTTAAGCCGTTAAGAGTACCAGCCATAGTTATAACCATTCAACCGAACCTTCCTTCCTTAGTTCATGGTGCACTAGTAGAGGCTGTTAAGGAGGAAAATATGAAAAAAAAAAAAAAATATGAAGCCCTGCACGGAATGGATAAATAGTTTGGGATAAGGGTTAATGAAAATCGATACTTCATGAATAGAGTCTGGTTACCCTGTTTTTGATGGAGTAAGAAAGCTTGTTACAGACAACGGACATAAATCAAGGTATGTCTTTCACCACGAATCCGACAAAATGTATCATGACCTTAAGGAGCTATACGGTGGCCTATCATGAAGGATGACATTGACACATATGTCAACAAATTCCTAACATGCTCCAAAGTTAAGACCAACATCAGAAACCATTTGGGTAATAGTCGACCGCCTAACAAAATCTACGCACTCCTACCTATCAAGGAGAACAACAGAATGAATAAGCTAGTCCAAACGTACCTCAAGGAAGTCGTCACCGGATACGGATAGCAGATTCACATCTAGACTTTTGGCAATCGTTACAACAAGCTTTGGGTACAAACTTGGACATGAGTACCACCTATCACCATCAGACTGATGGTCAAAATGAAAGAAAGATTCAAACCCTAGAACCTATGTTAAGAGCCTGTGTAATGGATTTTGGGAAGTGTTGAGATACTCCTCTGAATTACTGGAATTATCGTACGAGCATTAAAACTGCTCCATTTGAGGCACCTTATGGTCAAAAATTTCGATCGCCCCTTGGTTGGGCCAAAGTTAGGGATAGTCAAGTCATTGGCCCAGAAATCATACTTGAGACCACCAAAAAGATGGTACGGATACGGAACCGACTAAAAGTTGCCCACGATCGTCAGAAAAGCAATGTAGACGTAAGGAGAAAATCCCTTGAATTCCAATTAGGATAAAGGGTACTGATGAAAGTCTCTCCATGGAAGGGCGTGGTACGACTTAGGAAACAAGGGAAACTGAATCCTCATTACATTTGTCAATTCAAGTCTTAAAGAGAATTCGACTAGTAGCTTATCGTTTAGAGCTACCACCAGAGCTTAGCAGCGTGCGCAATATCTTCCACGTATCGAATCTGAAGAAGTGTTTGTTAGATAAGACTGATAAACTTTGCTTCATCGAAGAGCCGGTAGAAATCATGGACCGTAAGGTCAAAGGATTGAAGCACATTCGTATACCCATCCTCAAGGTCATATGGAATTTTAGACATGGACCAGAGTTCACTTAGGCATGCAAAGGCCAGTTTAACAAAAGATACCCTCAACTAATCCTAAGTAACAAGACCTCTGAGGAAACAATACAAAATTTCGGGACGAAATTCCCTTAACAGGGGGAGACTGTAACATCCGGCACTAAACCAGGTTAGCAATAATGACCTAGTCTACAGTCAATTATAGTCTAATCAGTGGTCATTAGAAATTAATCAAGTGATTAACAAGGTTTATTAGAAAATTCAACTCAATTAGAATCAAATTCATCAGTGCGATGAATCGGAAAATCAATTAATCCGATCGATTTACGATATGAGGGATTAATTCAACTAAGTACATAATTAAATTATGATTAGTGACACTAATCATACACTAATACAATTACTTAACATTAATTATGCAAGACTAAAACAATTCATTAAAACAATGCATTCAAAAGTATTTTTGAATTTACAAGAAAAGGGAAATACAAGAATACATTCTAAATACTTTTATACAAAAAAAAATATATATATAAATACATGAAAATAATCCATAAAAATCTGGTCATAGGGTAGTACTACCCAAGATTTGATTTCAATTTTTTATTTCCCAACTCCATAACCTTTCATAATCAAATCTTTCACACCCCATTCTCCTTTCATTTCAACATGATCTTACACTCCACCTCCATTTGAAAGACCAAGACTTTGCCTATAAATAGAGGGCTTCCTTTTCATTATTTTCACACCAAAATATCTCTTTATCTCCTCTCAAAACCGGATCCCACACACACACACACTACAAACATTTTCATTCAAGTGTTCTTGGTGAAATTCAAGTGTTCTTGGTGAACTTCAAGTGTTCTTGGTTCAAATCTTGCAAGAGTTCCAACTTCTTCTCAATTTCATACTCCAAATACATCAAAGTAAGTAAATACTAACTTATTTCATCATATATTTATGTTTATATAAGTCTTGCATAATATATATAATCACCAACAACAACAAGTTTCATAAAAACTCAAGTTTATAAGTTTCTAGTTTTATTTTTAAGTTGTTTCTTTAAATGTGTTTATGAATATATGAACACATTATAAAAGTGTTAATATTATGAAAACATGTGATATATATGTGTTTTTATAACTATTATGGCTTTTAAACAAGTTGTCTTTAAATAAACAACAAGAATCATAAGTTGTTTTAAATTTATAAACTACGGAATTTCGGCAGAATATTTGTATCGACTTTGAAAAATCATAACTAATTCATAACCCAACGAAATGAGTTGATTCTTGTCTCAAAAGTTAGATCTATGTCTTAACTATAGATCTGCAATTTTTCATAATTTATTTTGAAGTTTAAGACCTCCAGAAATTATTTGAGAAACCGAAAGTTTGACAGCTCAAAAATGGCCAACATAGCGTTTTTAACGAGATTTTTCACCAACCTAAACAACTCGAAAAATGGCCGTTCTTGATTCTAAAAATCCTTTGTATATAGTAGTTTAATGTCCTAGAAAACCAAAGTCTAAAACATTTTGGAGCTTGGTCAAAAACAGCCTCAAAGTAGGCCGAAAAACCTCCGAAAAAGCTGGAAAATTATATATATATAAACTTGACGTTTTAAGCAAATCTTATTTATAAACTTGTAATGTTGGGTGATTTAAGACATAAAAATCTATAAATATACATATTATCATATATTAGTGATATTAAGTCCTTATCATCATTTAGGACTCGGTTAAACACCTCCGGTTTCATCACCCATCAAACAACGCACTTTTGCATTTTTGCGCGTCGTTTTGCCATCACAAGTTCGGTGAGTCTTCATAGCCCCTATTTTTCACTATCTATTGGGGTGGAAATACATGCACTGTTTTTCATATGGACATCAAAACTGTTTATTTCTTATATGTATTACATGTTCGGATTCCATCAGCCCTTATATCATGAACCGTTAATTGCATTTATTTGTAAGCGCGAGTATATTGTGGATAGATCTATTGGGAGTCATGTCCCCCATTCGTGTTAGCTCGGTTCGGCTAACAGCGAGTGCATATATATTCAACACACGGTATTACGTATGGGAATACTGCACAGGGCAAACTCATTCTAATTAAGCTTCGGTTGCATGATGGTTTATGTAATACATACACGGAATTTATGATTTTATAAATTCAACTCATCTGATAATGTCCATACAACTGGTCTTTTCGCGTAAACCTATGAGCTCACCAACAATTTTTGTTGACGTCTTTTAGCATGTATTTTCAGGTAATTAAGGCAAGTATGCCTTCAGAAGTAACCACTTTCAAGCTTCCGCACTTAAGGAGTCGCATTCTTTTCAAACCGTCGGAGATTTATTTGCATTATTTTGGATAATTTAATTATGTATTTAAATCTCTGTACCTTGCGAACTACTCTTTATTATTTACGGGTTATGTAGAACATTTCTACCTTTTAAAGTTATATCGATGTATTTTTGAAAACGTCCATGTAGTGGTCGTTCATTATGATTATGGTCACGCTTCCGCGACGTCACGCTTCATTGCCAATCGGGGTAGCGGGGTGTGACAGCTGGTAATCTCTTGATGATCATGTTGATGAATTTAACAAATTGGTTCTTGATTTTGAGAACATAGAAGTAATTTTAGACGAAGAAGATATAGTTTTTATCTTCTTGACCTCGTTGCCCCAAAGTTATGATCATTTTGTTGATACGCTCATGTATGGGAGCGAAAGTCTAAGTATGGAAGAAGTACTTGTTGGGAAAGGGATCTATTTGATAACGCAATAATTGCACAGGATCGGTATAATCAAAACTTGATCTTTATTAACATAATCTTTGAATTCACACATTACAAATTTTGACTAAGGTTTCTATTTATAATCGACTAAGAGGTGCGATGAAAAGTCGCAACTCTTCATGAAACCTTTTCGTAAAGTTGTGTCTTTTCGTGAAGAGACACACCCTTTCGGTTTGACTAATTACTATTCTAGTCCTTAAACTTTTATATAATTACAATATTGATACAATAACTAATCTATATTACATAATCATCCTAACAATCATGATTAATCTATCATTCTCACCCTTAATCTTGATTGTTGCTTGATAAGTCTTCAACTCCAAGTAGTTGCCTCATTGTGACGAACTTGATTCTTGGTAGTGCTTTAGTAAGTATGTCGGCTCTTTGTTTTTCTCCGTTGATGTGCTCGACTATCAAATCTTCTCTTTCAACACATTCTCTGATGAAGTGGTACTTGGTGTCAATGTGTTTACTTCTTCCATGCAATACTAGGTTCTTCATTAAGGCTATTGCTGACTTGTTATCAACATAAATCTTGATTTTTTGTTCTTCAGTATTTGTAATTTTCCTAAGTAATCTCTTTAACCATATTGCTTGAGTTGTTGCTACTGTTGCTGCAATAAACTCTGATTCGCATGATGATAATGCTACTGTTCTTTGTTTCTGAGTACTCCAGCTAATTGGAGAGTTTCCAAAGTAAAAAACTATTTCTGTTGTTCCTTTTCCTTCTTGTGTATTAATGCCATAACTGCTATCAGTATAACCTTCTATGTTGTTTCCTCCTTTGTATCCATAAGATATTCAGTAATCTTTAGTTCCTTTGATGTACCTTAATATTTGCTTAATAGCTTTCATATGTTGCTCTTGAGGTTCTTGCCTGAAACGACTAAGTAATCCAACTGAGTAACTTAGGTCGGGTCTAGTATGTAGTAAATATTGTAAACATCCAATTATGCTTCGATTTCTGTGGCATCTACATAAGTTCCTTCTGAAAGGTTTGTCAATTTAAGTCATGGTTCCATAGGTATATTTGCATTGTTGCAGTCTAGCATTCCTGCATCTTTGAGTATCTTATTTGCGTAGGCTGTTTGTTTTATTGAAATCTTGCCATAACTTTGCATGACTTCAATTCCTAGATAGTAAGTTAATAAGCCGAGATCACTCATCTCAAACTTATCCTTCATTTGATCCTTGAATAAATCTATCTCTTGTCTTGGCGTTCCAGATCATCTACTTAAACTCCTATCAATAATGTTGATGACTTGGTTGTTCTTGTGTAGACAGCTTGTTCTAACGCACACTTGCTAGAATCTAATTCTTTCAGGGTATTATCTAATTTTGTGTACCATGCTCGTGGTGCTTGTCTAAGACCATATAGAGCTTTAGCGAGTTTATAAACTTTGCCTTCATGTCTTGGCTATATAAATCCTTTTAGTTGTGAAACATGTACTTCCTCTTGTAACTCTCCTTGTAAAAATGCTGATTTTACATCTACATGGTGTACTTCCAATTTATTGTAAGTTGCCAGTGCTAATATCAGCCGTATTGTCTCAATTCTAGCTACAGGTGCAAAGACTTCATCAAAGTCTATGCCATGTTCCTGTATGTATCCTTTTGCTACTAATCTTGCCTTGTGTTTAACTATTTCTCCATTGACATTTCTCTTTGTCTTAAATACCCACTTTAAACCTATTGCTTTATGATTCCTAGGTAAAGTGGTTAACCTCCATGTATTGTTCTTATTGATAGAATCTATTTCTGCCTCCATAGCTTCAATCCATTTTTTATCCATTGCTGCTTCCTTTTAGTTTCTAGGTTCATCTTCAACTAATAATAATTGTTCATATATTTCACTTAAAGATATGTATCCTCTTATAGGTACACAATCAATCCTAGAGTCTGAAGATGATTCTGTATTTGGGCTATGTATAGGTATATTGGTTTGTTGAGGGGTGTAAGTTTCATTACTTGTATCTAGTGAATGTGATCTTGGTGAGTTGGTTGGTGAGGTTATTTCATTTTGAGTGTGAGGGATATCTTCTGGTTGAATTTCTGGTTCTATGATTTTTCGGTTTTCAACAGTAAAATTACTCCACTCAGGTTCTTCTAAATCAAATTCCTTTGTGTATTCGTCCCAATTCCATATTTCCTCTTCTTTAAACTTTACATCTCTACTTACACAAATCTTCTTTGTTTCTAGATTAAATAAGCGATATGCTTTTGATCCGGTTTCTGTTCCAAGGTATATCATTTGTTTGCTTCTATCATCTAACTTAGTTAAGTGTTGAGAAGGTACTTTTGCATATGCTATGCAACCAAAAATCCTAAGGTGCGTTAGGTCTGGTTTCCTTACCTTTAAAGCTTCATATGGAGTAATATCTTCTAAAGACTTAGTAGGTGTACAATTTAGGATATATATGGCGTGTCTAACTGCTTCAGCCTTAAAATTCTGGGGGTATGTTTGTTGATTTCATCATACATCTTGTTGTTGAAAGTATAGTTCTATTTCTACATTCAACAACTCCATTTTGTTGTGGTGAGTATGGTGTAGTTAACTGTCTTAATATGTCATTATCATTACAGTATTTTAGGAAATCACCTGAAGTGAATTCTCCTCCTCTATCTGTTCTAAAAATCTTCAATTTAGTTCTATATTCATTTTCTACCCTTGATTTGAATTCCTTAAAGAATTCAATTGCTTCATCCTTTGAACTTAGAAAATATTCCCACATATATCTCGAGTAGTCATCTACTAGTAAAAATATGTATCTCTTTCCTGATGGTGTAGGTGGTGATATAGGACCACACAAATCACCATATACTAACTCTAATGGTAATTCTGATCTTGCCAGGGTTTGTTGTGGAAATGAAGTTCTGATATGTTTTCCTTTTAAGCATATATCACATATACTTGTAGCATTTCTAATATTGGGTATTCCTTGAACTAAATTCTTTGATGCCATTGACTTTAGAGAGTTAAAGTTCAAGTGGCCTAATCTTGCATACCAAAGTCATGCTTCATCTTGTAAGTTGCTTAACAGGCATACAGGCTTTCCTAGTCTTAGGTCTGCTTTATATAAATGATTCTTTGATCTTTTTACTCTTAACAGTACTTTATTTCTAGAATCGTATAAGTGTAGTAAGTTTCCTTCCATTACTACTCTGCATATATTGCTAGTAAGGTTCGGTATATAATATACTTGTGAGTTGTCCTAAACTCAATATATTTCTAGTAAGGTTCGGTATATAATATACTTGTGATATTATACGTACGTTGCTCTAAATTCTTACATTCTAAAAGTATAGATCCTTTCCCTTTGATCTCTATGTACGACCCATCTCCAAATCGTAGTTTTCCAGTAATCATTTCATTAAGTTCTTTGAAATGATTCTTAATTCCTGTCATATGGTTACTAGCTCCATTATCTAAGAACCATGTATTCTCATTGTTTATAGGTAACCTTCTTGGTTCTAAATTATCTTCATTTAATAGAACTTGTTGGTGTTCTTCTAAGGTTTCCATAAGCAATTTTGGTTCTAGGTCTTCTTCTATCATGTGTGATTGTCCAGAGTTTTGACCTATAGAAGCATAATGTCCGTTCTTCTTACATTTATAGAATTGAACTCTACTCATGTTAGGAGTGAATTTCTTTGTGTTGCTATTATGTTCTTTCTTGAAATTATTTTGTGAGGGTTCATGATTCTTTCTTTTTTATCTGAATCTATTACTTCCTCGACCTCATGAGTGGTTAAATCTATTTCGACCACGTCCTCTAAAGTGTTGACCTCTTCCTACATGTTGTGTGAACATCAAGTTCTCTTGACTATCAACATGTTTATCTCTTTTGAGTTTCAGTCTCTCTTCAAAAGTTTCTAGACTGCCAATAGCTTCGTCTAATTTCATTGTGTCTAGGTTTGAGTATTGTTCTATAGATACAACTATCTATAGAAACTTATCTGGTATTACGTTTAATAATTTCCTAACGAGTACGAGGTCTTCATATGTTAACCCTAGGCTTGCTGCCTTATTAGTAAGACTAGTCATCTTCGTGATGAAAGAGTCTTTTGTTTCATTTTCCTTCATATATAACATCTCAAATTCTGTTTTGAGTGTTTGTAACCTAGCTTGTTGAACACGTTCTACTCCTATGTGTCTTGTCCTTAAAGTATCACATACTTCTTTTGCGGTCTTAAACTTTGAAATGAATAACAACTGATCTTCTGGAAGTGCTTAATAAATGTAGGCGATTGTCGTTTTATCTTTCTTAACATCTTCTTGAGTTGTTTCTTGTGGTTCAATCAATTCCCACAAGTCATTTGCTTCTAATATTGCTTGCATTCTAATTGCCCACATGGTGTAATTTGTTGTCTTTAACATAGGACACGTAAAGTGAGATACTATTCCTATCTCATGTACATTATTTCTAGTGTTTTCTTGTCCTGATTTATCACCCATGTTCCTATTATCAAAATCTATTTCTTTCTTCTATGTAATTTTATAAATTCTATTATAAAATTCTTTCTATACAATAATTTAGGCTTTTAAGTCTAAATTTTGTCGTTTCAGTTTTTAGGCTTATTCCTTAAGACTAAAACTATTTGACTCTTAACCTGTTTTTCCTATTTGGTTCAAAATTATAATTGGCCGGTTATAAAATGAACTAAAATAAAAATTTTTCAAAATTTAAAATAAATGACAGAATTAAATTTTAGAAAAAAACAATAAATTTTAAAAATAAAATTTATATCAAAGAGTAGTAATACTTCGCGCGTCAAATTTTATAAGTATCACTATTTTAAAACTTTATAAATTATGTTATAAAATTTTAAAACCAATAATAAACTATAAGTTACGTTATAACTTATTTTCTGAAACCTAAATTTATTATAAGTTACGTTATAATAAAATTAAATCTAAAGGTTTTATCTAATTTTATTTTCTAATAATAAAATTAAAACAAGGTATTAAGAATACCTAACGTTTTGGGTTTGGGCTGGTTATGATCCGTACTGGATCAGAATGCAATCCACGGGCTTGGCTTTCTTTTGTTTTCTGCCTTGGTCCGTTTCTGGATCTTGAATGCAATTCACGGCTGGGCTCCTTCTCACTGGACCCTTGTTCCGTTTTCTTCATTGTTTCTTTTGAAACGTTTCTAACTGAAACGGTGGCTTATTCTTCAACCGGTGTTTCTTCTCCTTAGGCGAATCGATGCCTTTGTCCCTTAATCGCTGCTTTGGTATGAGTCGTTGCAACCCTTGGTTTGAAACGATGCAACTTTTCTGTTATAACCGTCGGATGTTTGAATCGTTGGCTATGGCTTTCGGATTTGTTGCAATCGATTTTCTACTGATTCTGATTTGGGGCAAATCGTAAGAACCCTAATTGTTGCCTATGATATTTTGTGTCAATCGTTGGATTTGGTTTGCTAAACCTAAAAATCCCTTTCTGTTGCCTACTCCAAATCGGCGCCTGCTAGTTATGGGTTTTATGTGACGGTTGCGATGGTGGTTCTACGATGGTTGTGTGTATGGCGACCGTTGGTGCTTGGTCCTGTTTCTCCTACGGTGGTGGCACTTATTTCTGTGGATATTTCTACGGTGGTGTCTCTGTAATCAGGTTCTATCCTTCTGATTCTTGTTGCCTTCGATTCAGTATGATACTATGAATTTCTAGGGTTTACTATACGAAATTGCGATAAGGGTTTTCTGCTTTTCTGTATTTGATAAATTTGTTGGTCGATTATGTTTGGGGTTTTCTCCTCGGTACTGTTGGGATTTTTATTTTGATATTGATGATGAATCGGTGCCGGTCGAAGGTTGAACTTTCTGTTCGGCCTCCTGTGTATCGATGATGATGGTGTAATTCGTGGTTTTCTAATAATCAGTAAATGATGAATTCTGGTTTGATTGAAACCGTATGCTCTGATACCAAATGTTGGGAAAGGGATCTATTTGATAATGCGATAATTGCACAGGATCGGTATAATCAAAACTTGATCTTTATTAACATAATCTTAGAATTCACACATTACAAATTTTGACTAAGGTTTCTATTTATAATCGACTAAGAGGTGCGATGAAAAGTCGCAACTCTTCATGAAACCTTTTCGTATAGTTGTGTCTTTTCGTGAAGAGACACACCCTTTCGGTTTGACTAATTATTATTCTAGTCCTTACACTTTCATATAATTACAATATTGATACAATAACTAATCTATATTACGTAATCATCCTAACAATCATGATTAATCTATCAGTACTTGCTGCCATGAATTCAACGGAGTTAAAGAAAAGATCAGACACAAATGAAGAAGAGGGTACTGACGGTGAAGATCAGATAATAGGGAATTTAAGAACAAGAGACCATCAAGATCCAAGTGTAGAGGGAAAAGGAGATGCTTTGTGTGCCAATCTAAATCTCTCCAGAGTGGAAGAGAATGCAAAGTGAGAGTATCTTAAGGAATCAAAATGTCCAGTCTGTGATGCACTATCTGATGGGTATGATAATGCAAACGTACTGGTTTTCTCATCAAAGGTTAATGCTCAAGAATGGATCATGGACTCAGGGTGTTCTCATCTTATGACCCCAAATAAGGATTTGTTGACTAGATTTAAAGAAGTTAACATGGGGTGTGTGATGTTAGGTGATGACAGCCCTTGTGAGGTCACTGGCATTGGAAACTTGACTTTGAAGATGGCAGATGAAGCTGATTATCAGTTGAGTAATGTTCGGTTGATACCCAAACATAAGAGAAAATTAATTTCTCTTGGAAGTCTTGAACAAGATGGCCTGCAAGTAAAGTTGGGAGGAGGCAAGATTCGAGTAACCAAGTGTGTTCTCACTGTTATGCAAGGAACAAGGAAGAAGAAAAATATCTATGTTCTTGATGGAAGTGTTCATGCAAATGTGATGACCGTGAGTGGAACAGAGAATCTTGATCACACCATGCTATGGCACCAAAGATTAGGTCATATTAGCTATCAAGGTCTCAAGGAATTGGAAAAACAAAGAGCATTTGGTAGCTTCAAGATTGGAGGGACAGAATCTTGTGAGCACTGTGTATATGGAAAGGCTCATAAAGTTAAGTTCACTAGGAGTGTGCACAAGGCAAGTGTGGAGTGATGGAATAAATTCATTCTCATTTGTGGGGGCCTGCTTAAACTTTGGGAGGGGAAAGTATTTCTTGTCCATTATTGATGATTACTCTAGAAGGGTGTGGATCTATTTGTTAAGAAGTAAAGATCAAGCATACGACAAGTTCAAGGAGTGGAAGCAGTATGTTGAAAATCAGACTGGTAAAAGGGTGAAGAAGTTAAGGACTGACAATGATTTGGAATTTTGTAATCACCAATTTAACCTGCAGAAGAAGTGCATTCGAAGGCATTTAACAGTCCCTGGAACCCCACAACAGAATGGGTTGGTAGAAAGAACGAACAGGACCTTACTAAACAAGGTTAGGTGTATGTTATCACACTCTGGGATGCCTAAGAAATTTTGGAGGGAGGCTGTTAATACAGCAGCCTATCTCATCAACAGGTCACCCCATCAGCTCTTAACAATCGTACCCCTATGAATCAGTGGTCAAATGAGCAAACTGATTATTCTCATTTGAAATTTGTAAGTGTTTGGCAGTGTGGCATATGCACATGTAAACCAGGGTAAACATGATAATAGAGCCCAGAAGTGCATTATGTTGGGATATCAAGAAGGGGTTAAAGGATATAGACTTTGGAAGTGTGAAGGTGATGGACAAAATGTGATATTGAGTAGGAATGTCATTGTCAATGAATAACAAGTGTACAGAGATACACTAAGCAGTGGAAAAGGAGCAAGTGAGGGTTCTTCAATTGAGGTGGAGCTTGGTGAAGAAAAGAATGCTGAAAGACAAGAGCCTCAAAGTCAAAGTCATGACACTGATCAGACTAGTGAAAGCACATACCAAATTATAGCAATGGATAGGCCTTAAAGGCATATTGTTAATCCATCAAGGTTCAGAGATCTTGAAGAACTTACTGCATTTGTCTTCACAGTAGCACAATTTGAAGCCAACTGCGAGCCTATGAATTACAAGGAAGTCATTAATTCACCAGATAGTGAAATGTAGGTGAAAGCCATGGAAGAAGAAATGCAGTCACTTTATGAAAATGAGACTTGGCAATTAGTTGAAAAACCTAAAGAACAGAAAGTGGTGAGTTGCAAGTGGCTATTCAAGTTAAAGGAAAGAACCCCAGGAGTAAGAAGGCCTACGTACAAGCTAGGCTTGTGGCAAGGGGTTTTTTCTCAAAGAGAAGGTATTGATTACACTGAGGTTTTCTCTCTTGTAGTCAAACACACGTCAATCAGACTTATACTTGCACTCACAACCTGTATGGATCTTGAGCTGAAGCTACTTGATGTAAAGACGACATTTCTACATGGGAGTCTGAATGAAAGAATTTATATGTCACAGCCAGAGGGTTCGAAAAGGAAGGAGGAAAAGTTTGTCTATTAAAGAGATCCTTGTATAGACTTAAACAGGCTCCTAAGATGTGGTATCTCGAGTTTGATGAGCATATGATAAAGCATGGTTTCGTTAGAAGCAACTATGATAGTTGTGTCTACTATAGAGAATATGAAAGAGGGGAGCTGATATATCTACTATTGTATGTATATGACATGCTACTGGCATGTAAAAGCACTGAAGAAATAAAGCGGACCAAAGATAGATATGCTGAAAGAAAGGTTTGATACGAAGGAGTTAGGTGAAGCAAAAAGGATTTTCGGTATTGAAATTCTAATGGATAGAATCAAAAAGACTCTGAAGCTGTCACAATCAAATTATGCATAGAAAGTATTTGTTGGGTTAATCAGTTCGTTTAATAGGTTCGGTGGCTACCGTTAATCTGTACGTATGCATGGCTACAAATGCATGGCTAGAATATTAGATTATTTAATAAGTTATATGTTTTAATTTATGTTTAGTTAATATTTAATGTTTGCATGGTTGATTTTGTCAAAGGCCCTTGCTACTGGAGCCTTATTTGTAGGAGGATAGTATTTGACTAGGTTTGGTTTTTTTTCTTTTTAAATATAGTTCGGATGGATTTATTTAAAACATAATAATATTAACTTTATTCTCCTTCTTCTTTTCACTCATATACGTTTGTGTGTGAATACAATTTTATAGATCAAAGAGCTAGGCTTTCATTCCAACATTTGGTATCAGAGCGGTGTTTGATCGAAAGGGGGGTGTGAGCTGTTTTTATCCTAGTTCATTTTAAGAGTTTGTGAGTCGTTCTTGATCATACTTTGAAGCAACTCAACAGCAGCCCTCATGTCACTTGATCGGGCTTGTTCACTGTGATAAAGAGAGACTAACCGGATGCGGGTATAAACGAACGGGAAGAAATCGAAGCGGGTGGCTTTGATTTGGTTCGTTTCGCGGGTAACGGAAGACAGTAAAAGGCGGGTGTGACCTTTGTTTTTCTGATCGGTGTAAAAGTACTCTCGGAACAAGCTTGATCAAAGTAAGTTGGGGCTGTCAAAAAATCGAATGGTGATGGTACCGATGAAAGAAGGAGGTTCGATGACGTTTCAAGTTCCGGCCTTGACCCCGACGAATTATCCAATTTGGTTTGTGTGACCTTTGTTTTTCTGATCGGTGTAAAACTGTCTACACGTCAAGCGCTCGGAAATAACTCTAAATATTCAATTTAGTGTGACACCCTTGCCACAACAACCACCAATTACAATACACCCAGGATTAATCATCAACATGCAATAACATAATGATCTGATAACCTAAATTTAAGTGCGGAAGCATTAAAACATAAATAAAGTGGTGCAACAAGTGTTAAACACCCTACGGTGCTATCAGGTACCAAGTCTAGGTCTACACACCCATACATTTATTACAATCATCCAGAATATATTACAACATTTGTCCCACAACATAATTACCGATTAAATAGCAGATATCTTCCAAATCTTCCAAATCGACCTAACTAGAAGGTCCAGAAGTAGATTTCCCCTTTCCTGTAAAATAAAAACAACAACTAAAACGTAAGCGAATGCTTAGTGAATACATAGATTGCGCATATTATAAATATTTATGAAGCCCAAGAGTAACCCCGACGACAAACGTCGTATACTCTCTTCGTACACCAAGTACGGACCAGAGCCGCAGCCCCTTCGAGCCCAAAGCTCGGCATTTACACATACCATCTGAGACAAACGAACGATCGGGGATGACATACTGCCTACCGGACCTGGAGGGATCAGCTCCAGCGTCATATAGCACAGTAACATCAGAGTTAACGATGCGACCCACCGGTCCATCACTAGATGCACAACAATCGAACGGACATGCAACAAGTAAGAATGTGCATCTAAATCTACGCAAGTTAGTAGAAATCCAACCAAACAAGTGAAACAACAGGTCTCAGCAGGCAAAGCTTACATAAAACAAATATAACAATGCGAAATCTACTGTACTCACAGTGGGTGCGTAATTTATCTTTAACCAATTTTATTTCTCTTCGGGCTTTCAACCGGATCCTCCAAGTACCCCACTGTGGGTTAAACAACACCACAAGGGACCTGTCATATTAATTACAACAATTTCCTTATATCATTAACCGTTTAACTCATAAAAATCAAGTCTCGTAAGTTTTGCAACGTTTTCCCCCATTTCGGGTCTACATTCAAATTTAACCCATAACTAAATTTGAAACCCATTTCAAGTTCACAACTTGTCCTTTGAATAATTCTTGCCATTTTATGTGTTGTTTATAAGTTCCATTCAAATTATACAAGTTTAGAGAGTATATTTCTCAATTTTAGGCATTAAACTCGAATTTAATGGGTTAGATTCGAAACCATGCATCAGATTCGAATCATATGCATCAGATTCGAACCCTTAGCATCAGATTCGAACCCCTTATCAACAGATTCGAACTACCCTTCGAATCTAGGGTAGATTCGAACCTCACTTCGAGTCTATGCCTAGATTCGAAGCCCTCCCCTTAGAATCTAATGGTACACCTTCGAATCTAGCACCAAACTCGAGTTTGTTCTTGCATTTCGACTCTGTTCTTGACCCATTCGAGTCTGTTCATCATTTCAACTTAAATCCTTCATTTCTAAGGCAAAAATCACTAATATATCATGTATAATACCTAGATTCGATTCGACTATGCATATACTTTCATATTCCGGCAATATTTCAATCAAAAACAAGCTTAAATATGCATAAAATGATAGATTCGAGATTCTTGTTCTTCAAAACCGAAACCATAACTTAAAAAGGATCGATTCTTACCTCAATTCGCACGAAATCTGAAATCCGTTTGTAGATTACTGTTGTACTCCTCGATACCTTTCCGATGATGTATAATTCTCGAAAATCCGACGGTCGGTTTGTGATTTATCTTAGAGAGATGTAGAGAAAAATTTCTAGAGAGATAGAGTAGAGAGAGAGTGTAAACTAGAAAATGAAGCCTATTGCCCTTTATATACTACTTTCGTCATTTTGCACATTTCATCACCCGACTTAACCGGTTCCATAAAATACCGATTTAATCTTAAATTTATCATAAATAACTTTTAAATTCATAATAATCCACAAAATTGATTCTGAGTTCAATTTTCTTAAAAATAACAACAAACTTTGCTAAATATCCAAATACATAATAATCACCCAAATTCAACTTTAAATATAAATTTTCCACTTAATTAGTCAAAATATATCAAATTGAATCCGTGGATGTTACATTTAGCCGCATAAACATCAATCAAGTCTAAGGAAATCAAAGATTAAATTAATCCTATGATCACAATACTGCTAAGAATTAATTTGCATACAATGATTTCACAATTTATTAACTAGTCACTATCTCATAATTACAATAATGCTAGAAATGGCAACCAATTAATAAATCACTTAAATTTGATTAAGTTTATAAAAATCAGCTTTAATAATCAATAATCATGATCACAATATTGCTAGAATATCAACTATAATCCTGATTTTACGCATATTAATCGTATGAATCAAGAATACATCAATGAATTAAACACTTTTCAACCAAAACCATCAATTACTCCACTAATCCATGTAAAAACGTAACCAAGCAAGTGCTTGGCTAAACTACTCACTAATCATGATAAAAACAATAAAATAAACGAGATCTACACTAAACATAATAATTTCAAAAAGTAAATTTGGAAAGAATGTACCAAAAACCGGATGAAAAACGAGAGAAACCCGCAACCGAATCCTTTGATCCACTCTAATAGCCGAATGCTTCACTAATCTACCCTAAACTAAGCTGAAAACATAAAACTATCGAACACCCACTAATCGCACTATAAACTGTGTGAAAAAGTTCGTCTAAAAAAATGCATAAAAAATAACGAAACGACTGCTGTCTTTTATATTTTTCTGGGATCGCGGCCGCGCTGAGGCCATTGCGGGCGAGATAACAAGCATGGGCGCGATCTGCTGCTCGCAGATCAGCGCGGTCACGCTGATATGGTCGTGGCCGCGATCAGGTCAACTCAGTCAAAGTCAACAGGATTCCAAGGGAGATCGGTTCAGCCCGTAAATTTGATGCTTAAGCTCCATAATCCATTCTTTCCAATTTAGGCAACCTTCGAACTGCGAAACACAAAAATGGACAAATCAGAGTCGTATTACAACAATTCGAGGCAAAAATAACCCAAAACCGAGGCAAAATATGACTGAAAAATATGTATAAAATATGTCATAACAGATTCAATGTTATTTGACGAGGCCGTTGGAAGGTTAAAGGCGTACGAGGAGCGTATTAAAGGCACCGAGAAGATCGAAGACACTCAAGGTGGATTGTTGTTGGCAAGTGAAGAGAAGTCTCACGGATGTAAGCATTTTGGCGGTGGAAGTTCAAGTCGGGGTGACTTCGGACACGGCCGGGGAAGAGGTCGTTTGTCCGGGAAAAGTCGGGACAGAAATGAGCGTGTCCGGGACAAAAGCCACATTACATGTTTTAATTGTCGTGAACTTGGTCACTATAGCAATGAGTGTCCGAAACGGGGAAATCAAGAGGCTAATTTGATTGAAGAGGAGCCGGCATTATTATGAATGGACAGGGAAATAACCGATTAAGGGGGTGACTGTTGGGTTAATCGGTTCGTTTAATGGGTTCGGTGGCTACCGTTAATCTGTACGTATGCATGGCTACGAATGCATGGCTAGAATATTAGATTAATTAATAAGTTATATGTTTTAATTTATGTTTAGTTAATATTTAATGTTTGCATGGTTGATTTTGTCAAAGGCCCTTGCTACTGGAGCCTTATTTGTAGGAGGATAGTATTTGACTAGGTTTGGTTTTTTTTTTCTTTTTAAATGTAGTTTGGATGGATTTATTTAAAACATAATAATATTAACTTTATTCTCCTTCTTCTTTTCACTCATATATGTGTGTGCGTGAATACAAATTTATACATCAAAGAGCTAGGCTTTCATTCCAACAGTATTACTAAAATATGTCATGGAAAAATGCAAAACCAGTGGCTACACCGCTTGAAACTCACATCAAACTTTCAGCAAGAAACTCACCACAGACAGATGTGGAACTAGAAGAGATGTCAAAGGTTCCATACGCTCAAGTAGTAGGGAGTATCAGGTACCTAATGGTCTGTACCAGACCTGACTTATGCTACGCAATAAGAATAGTGAGTGGGTTTTTGTCAAATACTGGCAGGGAACATTGGCATGCTCTCAAGTGGATATTAAAGTACTTGAAATGAACAAAAGCAATGGGTCTTTTGCATGGTGCAGAAGACAAAGAAAGGGATGTTTCATTACTTGGTTTTTCAGACTCTGACTATGCTAAAGATCTAGACAAAGGCAGGTATTAGTGGCTATGTATTCAAGGTAATGGGGAATACAATTAGACAATTAGTTGGAAGTCAACTCTGCAAAAGGTAGTGGCTTTATCTTCAACTGAGGCAGAATATATTACCTTAACAGAAGCTATCAAGGAAGCCTGGGTATAAAAGCTACAGAACCTCTAATTTTAGGTGATAATCAGAGTGAAATACATCTCTCAAGAAATCAAGTGTATCATGAGAGAACAAAACATATTAATGTAAAACTTCACTTCATTAGAGAAGTTGTAAATTCTAAGGAAGTATTATTGACAAAGTACACACAGATGATAATACAACAGATGTAATGACTAAAGAATTTCCTAATGGTAAATTTCAGAAGTGCTTAGAAGATATGAAGATGAATGAAGGTTTGTAAGCAAGGTGGAGAATGTGGAGAACTTAGGTGCTTATCAAACTTTAGGGGTATATCTTGTACATTCTTAGAAGTCAATGAATCTCAGTTTGTATATAAACTGAGTTTACGTGATTTAGAAATCTCATTTAATTACTCAAATCCAGTAATCTTCTTTGTAATCTTTGTTCTTCATTTCAAGATTCTTTCAATCAATTTCATTATTAGTTGTTTCACATCAGGGACATATTGTACATAAGCAATTATGCAATTGGTATCATTTGTAGTTAACATAATTCCTCCTATCCCATGTGCAAAAATCAGATTGTGTTCATGCTCATTATCATTGATAATAAAGCAATTCTTCAATCGTTTGAATAAAAACTTGTTGGGTGACATATGTATCGAGATCTTTGAGTTTACATACCAAATGTTGTTCTAATTGTCATGTTCAATGTATTAAAAGGATCCTCATAGGACCCAGATAGTAAAACCACAAACCTCTTTTAAAACACGGTTATCAACGTTAGTGCATCTACTAAAAGAAGGTAAGTAACTTACCTGGAGCGCAACTATAACCACGATATTCACTATGGTCTCGACTGGTCCCAGAGTCAACTACAAATTCTGGCAACATATAAATACAACTACAATTAATGTAACTACTACTCAACGCACACATAACGATTATACTACTAATTCTATGGATTCAACATAAGTCAATTGGTCAACCCACGCAAGCGCAGCCACGATCGCGGTCGCGATCAACTCATCGCGATGGCACCCCGCTTTTCATCCCATCGCAGTCGAGTTCATCTGAGCGCGATCGATATCATATGGCTTGCGATCCCCATTCCGGTCGCATTCCCACTACCAGCGACAAACGTTAACCGAATCACCGTGGTCGCGACCAGGGGAGCAATGCCGCGACCAGGGGAGCGATGCCGCGACGAACAGAGCAATACAAGCTCTGTTTTTGCACAGCCATGCGGTTAAATCCCTAAACTCTGATTCTAACGTTAGTAGGGAGTACTAACTCTCCCAAAACCCCCCCTCAACCCATTAATATAACAAATCATTTCATTTAACAACGATTTACTAACCTTGTTAGCTTGGATTAATCAAGAGAATGATGAAGATGAAGGTAGCATAAGGAGTCTTATTCAAGAATTTCACTTTAATGGAGGCTTCCTTGCTTCTGATCTTTCTCGCTCCCTCTGTCCAGATACTAAGTCAACTTTATATACGTTTTGGGTCTCGAACCTAATTAAAATTGGTATAATACTTATTACCCACTAATTTAATACCTGTTACCTCTATTATTCTCAGCTTAGTAATTCGAATTTAGAATGTTATTTAACTTGTTAGAACAACCTTAATTCCACAATTAGTAGTTTAGTACTAATTCAGTCATTATGTCAACCCATCACAATTTACACGTAATAGCAATCTACTTTACCCAATCATGTGTAATTAACCAATCAAGCTCAACCAACTCATAAGGTGTATTATGAAGGCTAATAACATTTACAGGATCTACTGGTTTCCGAATGTTACATGTTGTTGGTTTCTTCAATGCTTCTGGCTAATGATTTTGTTGTCATTTCTATCTGCAATCACTCCCACTTTGCAGTGTTTATTTGTTCGTTTAGTAAATCCTGTAAATGTTATTATATTAAACACAATTACGTTAATTAACTAAAGTATCAAAGTGATATTTTAGATCTTCTAATTGATGTATTGATGCTACATTTGGCAAATATTAGTCTAATTTCCGATAAGAGAGAAAGGACTTCTGTTAGACGCCATGGTCGCCAGGTAAGAAACACAATATCGAGTGAAAGAAACTGTTTGTTGAGAATAGTTCAAGTGAAGGTGAAGACACAATAAGATAGGATCTGATCATGAAGCTCCATATGACGAAGAAAACCAAGAGGATGACTAGGATGAGGAGGCACCTCTAATACATTCAATTAAAACATCTGCGAAACTCAAGGCCCTAAGTGGAGGATAAACATCAAAGGGCGAATAGTCACAATCTACAGAGAACTTGGCATCAATTAAGAAGGACCTCAGGTGTGTCTGCTTTTTGAATGTTTGTGGACTATAGTATAATAAAACTAGCCGCCCCTGCCATCTTTTCCAGGTATAGAAAGATAATGTCCAACATTGCTAGAATCTTCCCATTTCCCTAACTTGCGTCTATAATGAATCTTATCATTATTTTTTTTTGGTATGGTGAAAACAAATCCCTTTTTTTCATTGCTTTCATTCAAAGGTTGGGATAAAAGTTTCATATTCTTATTGATATTAAATATGGATGGATGAGATGGTAATCTTTAGATAAGAATTATTCATCACGAAAACATTACATTCACACCAGTGTGTGTACCTAGAAATGTGCATACGAATGTCACACAGACACATTTATGATAAGCTAGTGATGATCTGGCAATGTCGCGATTTTCTTTCATGTAGCCAACTAGATATTTGAATAGCACATTCAAGAGGTGGTTAAATTTATCTTAAAGGAGGATCTCTTTCCATCAGTTCAAAATTTATCATGTTTGTGGTTTAGTAAATGCAATAAAGGAAACACATTAAAACTTTGAATAATTCAATAATAGTTTTAAAATTATTTTTAGTAGAAAATAAGTTTACGGTTTATTACGAAAAAAAATCAACAAGTTTTCACGGTCTATGTGTTTTAGTCTCTCCATGTTTTTTTTTTCAAAAAATCTTCAAGTTAATTAAATTTTCTTGGTTTTGTGAAATTTGTCTATTAAAGTCAGGTTATAATTGGTAGACTGAGTTTTTAAAGACTGAAAAATCGGGTTCATATAGTCAAATTTCACTAAACGAAAAAAAAAATTAACTTGAGGATTTTTCTGAAAAAAATAACATGGAGAGACGAAAACACAAAAAAAAAAATGAAAACACATTGGTTTTTATCATAATAAATCCTTAATTTTATATTAAACTTTTTGAAAACATAAATAATTATTAAAAATACCCCCATGTTTACATGGGTAAATAAGCTAGATGTAATAAAACAATGCTATCGTTGTCACGTTAATAGATCGTTTATTTTCATTGTTTTCAAATGGTTCTGTAGTATGTAGATAGATGGTCACAACTTTCAGCTTTCAACTTTTGTATTTTTATGTACCTATACAAATGATTTGAGTCTTTTTTTGAGACCGAGAGAAACAAAACCCTTTGAAAAATAAATATCTTGAAATTCGTAAAGTATGTTCCTTGTGAACAATTAAAATGACAAAAGTAAAATGTTATTGTATCCTTTATAGGGTTTATTAGTTTCACAGAATTTTAAGGAATCTGTGAAATTGGAATGAAAATTTCATTTTTTCCCTCCTCCATTGGAATCTATTTTCTTACCTTAAAGGCAAAGAATTGAGATTTCATTCTCATGATACTTTTTTTCTTGTCAACAATGTCTACTACTCTACCATACCGACCCTACATCACCCACCCATGCTATCTAACCATACCCTACCACACCCACCCTATCCTACCTAACCGTACCCCACCCACCCATCCCAATCCTATTTCAATTCATTCCTTTCATCTTTCCTGATACATTCCATTTCTTTGAAAACATTTTGCGAATCAAATGCCCCCTAAGTTGGACAGAAAGACGTAACTGATGAAAATAAAACTGGTAAGGGATAGAGTATCGAAATAATGTTAGGGTCAGTGAAGAGCCACGGATGGTTAGTATTTATGAATGCTTGTTGCTTGGATGCATGTCTTAATAGAGTGGGGGTGTCGGACATGTATATTTTGTGAGAAAACGTCGTACGTAAGGGGCATTATGAGAAACTTTTTTACTCTTTCCATGATCCTTAGAGAGAGATATATAGGGAGTGAGATTTGTCAACATAAAAGATTTGTATACCACAATGAGCAGTAGGCTACACAATGGTTCAAAACGTGGCTGAACTTTAACCGAAAACATAAGCTACCGTACAGAAGATACAAAACCAGACAATACCGAACCAATCTGTGACCGAAAGTTCATGAAAATTGAAACTGAGTTGTTAATCACCTACATTACCAAGATATATGGGGCTTCAGTCTTTGAGTTACGGGACATGGCCTTGGGTTTATTAAATGTGTATGGTTTTGTGTATATGATTTTGCCGACTAACCTTCGATCATGAACTCAACCCTTGCCAAAATAGTTATACTTTGGGGTGGAACTTATATGTTATTGTTGATCACTTATCGGAGGTTGTTATAAATTTTAGGTAGCATAACCGGGGTGTTACAAAATTTTCTTTTTGTCAAACACTGCAACAACAACAACCAAGTTTGATTTTTAATTTTTCAGTCACCGTTCATAATCGGTCTTGCCTGAAAAATCCTAACTTTCATATTAGTAATTAGACTACTTTGGCTTTTAACTCTTTTTAATTTTTTTTCCAATAATATATTTGTAACTATACAACTTCGGATTTCTTTTCCAATTTCATGATTTAACAAGGTGATCGTGAAATTTCCCCGGATTCATTAAAAGGTTTACCTGCATCTACGTGTCAACGCTTGGAGATGTTTCTGGTGATTGTAAGTCGCAGCGGCAATGGATGAATCAGTTTTGGAATAGTCATCAACCCTTAGTCGATTACCCGTATAGCACCAACGTTGTTATTAGAAAATTAATAAGCTAGACTTAAATGATACAGTTAGGGTGATATTTACAGATAATTGAAGTAGTTATTGTTAGATTATAAGCTAGACCATATCTAAGTGGGGTAGTCAATGGTAGTTAATTCTGGATAATTACGGTAGTTATTGTTTAGTTAGTTATATGGTAGTTAATGAACCGAAAAGGTGTGACGGTTCATTAACAGGTGTGTTGGTTCGGTGCCTATATAAGGCTCTGTTTTTCTATGTAACCTATGTTGATTGATTGTGAATAATAAAGGTTGTGTTGTTGTAATTTGCTGTAACATTTTGTCCATACGATTGATTGTTTTTCGCTGTGCTAACAATTGGTATCAGAGCCGGTTCTTGATTAATAGAAGGAAATCAAGTTTTTTTTGTGACAGTATGGCATCACAAATCGGCAATATGTTACAGTCATTTATTCCGGAATTGAATGGGAAGAATCGATGAACAATAAGGAAAAGATGTTAGGGTTTACAAGAAACGGTTAGGGTTTATTGATTATAATGTGTTGTCTTACAATGAACAATAAAAAGACTATATATAAACAAGAAATAAGATAATGACAAAAGCAATCTGCATAGTAGACGAGACAAGGGGCAGTGATATGGTTCCGATGCGAAAATGATGACGAGTCAAATGACAGTCAATCTCAATATGTTTCGTACGCTCGTGAAAAACAGAGTTACGAGCAATTTGAATAGCACTCTGCTTATCACAATACAAAGGAGTAGGCCGAGAAACATTAACACCCATATCCGCCAGTAACCAACGCAGCTAAACGATCTCACATGTAGTAATTGCCATAGCACGATACTAAGCTTCTGTAGATGAGCGAGAAACAACATCCTGTTTTTTGCTTTTCCATGAGACAAGAGAGTCTCCAAAGAAAATACAAAAACCCGTAGTAGACTTTCGATCGTTAGGATCACCAGCCCAGTCAGCATCGCTATAAGCACGCAGCTCTAGAGACGATGTAGAAGGAAACAACAAACTCTGAAATTGAGTACCCCTCAAATAACGTAAAATATGAAGAACAACTCCCCAATGTACAATAGTAGGAGCATTAACAAACTGACTAACCACATGAACTGCATGAGATATGTCATGACGAGTGACGGTGAGATAAATCAAACTACCTACAATGGTACGATACAAAATCGGATCTGATAGAGGAACTCCATCATTCAGGGAATAACGTGCATTGGTTTCAAGAGGAGTATCCACAACTTTATTATCAGAAAGGTGAGCGCGATCAAATAAATCAGAAATATACTTAGATTGAGATAACAAGTAACCTTTATCAGAGTGAGCAACTTCAATCCCCAGAAAATAGCGTAACCATCCCAAGTCTTTCATAGCAAAACGGGTAGCCATTTCACGCTTAAGAGACGCAATACCTTCTAAATCATCACCAGTAATAATCATGTCATCAACATATAAAGATAAGATAATTCGACTGGCACCAGTGGTTTTAACAAACAACGCTGAGTCATGATTACTCGCAATAAATCCAAGAGAAGTGATGACAGTAGAGAATTTCTCAAACCAAGCATGAGGGCTTGTTTGAGACCATAGAGAGCCTTACGAAGCCGACAAACTTCACCTTTCTGATGAGCAATACCTGGAGGAGGAGTCATGTAAACCTCCTCATTAAGATCACCATTCAAGAAGACATTTTTGACATCCATTTGAGATATGTCCACTGACGTACAGAAGCCACTGCGATCAAAGTACAAACAGTGGTCATTTTTGCAACAGGCGCAAAAGTTTCATCATAATCCATACCGTACTGCTGTGAGTATCCCTTAGCAACAAGTCTAGCCTTATATCGCTCAACAGATCCATCTGATTTGGTCTTAATCTTGTAGACCCAACGACAACCAATGGGTTCCTTTCCAGAGGGGAGAGAAACCAAATCCCAAGTACGAGTATGATAAAGAGCGGTAAGCTCCTCAGCCATCGCCTCCTGCCAAAGTGGATCAGAGACAGCCTCTCTATAGGATGTAGGCTCAACCAAACGATGAACATTAGCAAGAAAAGAAGAAAAGGAAGCAGAATAAGAAGAGTATGCAAAGTCGGGAAGTTGAGTAGACTTACGAGGACGAGTAAACTTACGTGTGATAGGAACATCCGCAGTGACAGTAGGTGGCTGAGCGGTCATATGCGTAGGAGAAGGATCAATAGACAAAGTTCTAACAGTGTCGGAGTAGCAGACGAAGTAGGAATTGAAAAGAATGGTATATGCTCTAAAAATGTCACATGACGCGAGACATATAATTTGTGACTGACCGGATCAAAACAACGATACCCCTTTTGACCTATCACATACCCCAAGAACACACATAAAGCTGACCGACAAGACAACTTGTTGCGCTCAACGTGAGGACGAAGAACAAAACAAGCACAACCAAAAACACGTAGGGAAGAGTAATCAGGTGTGGTTCCATAAAGTTTTTCGAATGGAGATATGCCAGAGTTATGAGCAATGGGAATCCGATTAATGACATAGACAGCAGTAAGGAGAGCTTCAGCCCAGAGGACACGACGAACTTCAGAAGACAATAACAACGACCTAGCAGTTTCAAGGAGATGTCTATGTTTTCGTTCGGCAACACCATTTTGTTGAGGGGTATCGGTACACAACGTTTGGTATATTGTACCATCAGAAGCAAGTAATTAGGTGAAGGCATTAGAAGTGCATTCACCTCCTAAGTCACAACAAAAACATTTAATGACCGCTGAATGTTGGGTTTTAACCAGAGCTCTAAAATCTTTATAGATTGATAGAAATTCAGACCGGTGTTTCATCACATTGATCCATGTATAACGAGTATAATCATCAATAAAGGAAACATAATATCTAGCACCCCCCCCCCCCCCCTCTTAGAAGACACAGGAGAAGGTTGCCACACATCAGAATGAATCAGATGAAATGGTGCAAAAGAACAAGAGACACTTTTACTGAACGGTAAAGCGGAAAATTTCGCCAGTTTACAACCACTACAATCAGATATATCTGAATAATTCAACTGACCTAGAGTGCCTGTAGAGGCCAAAAACTGTAAACGAGAAGCTGAAACATGACCTAAACGAGAGTGCCATAGGTAAAAATCTGAAGACAAATAACTCAAACGAAAAGAAGATAAATCTACACTTGAAGCAGCCACATCTGAAACTCTGAGATTGTCCAAAACATAGAGGTCTCCCAGCTTACGGCCTGTCCCAATCACCTTCTGAGAATGCGGGTCCTGAACACAACAAGATAAATCAGAAAAGAAAACACAATAACTCGATTTGCATAGTTGACTAACAGAAGCAAGATTTAAAGCAAGACTAGGAATATAATACACATCAGGTAGAGATACATGAGGTGTGTCAACAGAACCAACACCTTCCAATGACATAGTTGTTCCATTAGCTGACATAATAGACATAGGCAAACCAGGAGATAAAGAAACAAATGAAGACAAATATGGAGACATATGATGAGATGCACTAGAATCCAAGATCCATAAGGACGAAGAAATACCTGAATTATTAGACGAAGACAAACCTGATGGAGAGGCTGACATGGCAGTGGATGACGAGCCAAGATACTGTTTAAGCTGATCCATAACCAAATGATCAAATGCAACCATTGTGACTCCAATATAAATTACCATTGATGACGAAAAATTCCGAAAGAAGTATGATGATCAATAACCAAAAACCCAAATTGTAGCAAATACCACAATCTAAAAACCTTAACCCAATCAACAAACAATTAGTTAAGGAAGGCAATCAAAACCATTAGCCGTAATCAACGAATCAACGAAGACAATAAACCCAACGAAGATGGCTAAAAATACTCACAAACCAATCCTTGATAGCAATGATAACCCCAAACAAATTCAAAACTTCGACGAAACAAATATGAGATCAAAGACTAGCAAATCAAGAATCAGCAACTAACTTCAAACGTAAATAAGTCCCAATCGATAATCCAAACAATGAGATTAAGTATATTTGTGTGTTGAATCTTCAGTCCAAATATCGCGACGATCTAACGGATTAAGAAGTCATACATTGAGTTTTACTACTAGTGTGCAAAAACACGATGATTTCAACGTGCATCCAACTTCGACTATTAATAACTCAAAGGGATAACGTTAATTCAATATTCCCAACGGTGAGATTGTAACTATAGGTGTTTAGAACCTACAGTACAAAAAATCGTGACGATCCAACGGTTAATAAAGTCAGATGCACGTTTTCCCCACAGATACACAAATCTGCCCGAAAATCCTGAAACAAAACAGCTACGTTCGACAGTACATATCTCCAAATAAAAAGCTCGAATCAACAATCCCAACGGTCAAAGTGTAGCTAAATATTTTTCAAATCTACACACCAAAAAGCGTGATGATCCAACGGTCAGACTGTTGATTTGTTTACGGCTACGCAGCCTTGGCCGAAAATTACGAGACAAAACGATGAACCAAATGGTGAATGAGTGCGGCAAACCGAGAATTCAACAAATCAACCATCACGGCTCTGATACCATGATGAACAATAAGGAAAGATGCTAGGATTTACAAGAAACGGCTAGGGTTTATTGATTATAATGTGTTGTCTTACAATGAACAATAAAAAGACTACATATAAACAAGAAATGAGATAATGACAAAAGCAACCCTCCAACTATGCAACTATAATAACAATATTATATATATGCTAATAAGAATTACCATCACTGGAGCATCCAAATGAAGGTTTTGTATGAATCGCAGGATCTGTGAAATGTGGTGGAGAACGATGTGCCTGAAAATCAGACAGGTTTGACAACAGAAGAATTGGGTGAACTGAAGGAGTACAAGAAGAAATATAAGAAAGCATTATTTCTTATGTATCAAGCAGTAGATGAAACAATCTTTGAACGTATAACTGCATCAACATCATCAAAGGATGCCTGGGATATGTTGGAGTATCTTTTGTTGATGTAATAGAAAGTCTAGGGTTTATTTTGTAATTTGTTCATAGTTGTAAATATTATAAATAGTTGGTTGACTTTCTAATAGTACAGATCTGACATTCTACAAATTGTATACGCACGGAATTCAGAGTTTTAGGGCTACAGTGCATATTCTCTTTTGTAATCATTTCTGTCATCAATCTAATCGTTCGGTTAGTATTACAGTTTCTGTTCTTGATTAATTGTTGTAGTTGTTGATTGATTGATAGGATTCTTAATACACAATTGGTATCAGAGCATCTAGGGTGATTTTTGATCTGAAATTGAAAAAAAAAATTTCGAGAACTGTTCTTGACACAATTTTTTTCGAAAAACACAAAAATTAACAAGGGTTTTATCCTGTTGATTATTGATTCTGAAAATTGGATCGAAGGAAAAGGATAGGAAGTTGATTGAATTGAATATAATTTTGTTTTGATTCATCAAACACAGAAAAGATCTGTTGATTTTTTTAAAATTCTGAAAAACCAAAAGTTCTTCACTGTTTTATTGCAAAAGTCACTTTTAGATCTGTTTTTGGACGATATACTTTCACAAAAAGTGTTTGAAATCAGAATCCCTACCTTCGATATCAATTTGGTTGATAATAGCTGTGTTTTACAAATTCAATTGAGTTTCAGACTTAAAAATATTGAAAATCTAAGAAACTCGAATTATACTAAGTATTTGAGCAATTCGAGTTGACTGACTTTATCAATCGAGTTGATAACAAGTTTAAATCGAGTTTGACTTTAGTGTCATTCGAGTTGAACTTGTTGTTCAATCGAGTTGACTTGCATTTATAACCGAGTTGACTTGCATATCAATCGAGTTGACCAATCCTACATTCGAGTTGGAAGTGTATTCCATTCGAGTTGAACCAAAATCAATTCGAGTTGATCCAAGGTTAATTTCACCAAGGAATTAATCACAAGGTATCAATCGAGTTGCACAATAGTTGAATTCGAGTTGAAATTACATTCTATTCGAGTTGATCAAGTTCAAAGGAAAGTTTAATTCGAGTTGCACATAACTTAATTCGAGTTTCACTTAGTTTAATTCGAGTTTCACACAGAACTAATTCGAGTTTCACACTGAACCAATCGAGTTTCACACTGAATCAATCGATTTTCACACAGAATCATTCGAGTTTCATACCTACTTGATTCGAGTTGCTTATTTCTTCTACAAAGTTCATTTGTTATAGATTCGAGTTGATAATACATTGGTTCGAGTTTCACTCATTCTTTAATCGAGTTGATCAACTTATCATTCGAGTTGATCATCTTATTCAATCGAGTTTGATTCAACATTCTTTCAAAGGTTGATCAATTTTCAACGTTGATCAACTGTTTCAATTTCAATCAAATATCATTAGATCTTGGAAAGTTTCCTATCTATCAGTCACAATGTCAAAAGACGCACTTGCCATGGGATCATAGACGAAACCCCCAATTCTCTATCGGGGAGAATACGTGCAGTGGAGGGAACGGTTTTTGGAATTCATCAGTTTCCATGATCTTTCGGAAGAAATGCTAAAGTCCTTAACGGATGGACCAGCTGTGTTTATGGAGACAATCCCTGGTGTACCCACTGGAAACCCCCCAATTCCACCAAGAACTGTGGAGGTTACAAACTTAACTGAGGCACAGAAAAGAAGAAAGTTAGGGGACAAAACAGGTAGGAAGTTGTTACTGATCTCAATCCCCAATGACATCTATACCAGTCTTACAAACACAAATACTGCCAAATCCATATGGGATGAGGTGTGCAAACTTATGAGGGGATCCGACAGGGCTGCAACAAATAGAACAAGGAACAGTCTGATGACTTTCGAGAATTTTCGAGCACAAGAAGGAGACTTACTAGAAAACACTTACTTGCGGTTTGTCAGTCTGGTAAGTGAGATGAAAAGAAATGGGGTAACAAAGTCCAATCTAGATATCAATGTCAAGTTCTTAAACGTACTTAACCCAGAATGGGAAAAGTATGCGATGATTATCCAACAGACGAAGGACATTGAAGAGATAGACTTCCACATGATCTTTGAAAATCTCAATAACTATCAAGAGGTTGTTTTGAGAAAAATATATGGAAAAAAGAAAGCCGAGAAAGAAACTGTTGACCCTTTGGCTTTACTGGCAGAAAAGAAATATAAGTATAAGCTGAAAAAGGAGAAACGGGCAGTCATTAGCAGTAGCTCTTCCGAATCAGACACATCAGATTCATCTGCGGATTCCGAGATAGAAGAGATGAAAAAGCAGATGCCATTTCTAACTAAAGCATTCCAAAATAAATTCTATCGTAAGCCAACCAACAACAAAATGCGCTACAAGACTGGCTCAAGGAAATTTGAAAAGAAAGAAAAATATGAAAAATCTGGTGAGGGCAGTGGCAGAAAAGCTGAAAAATATCTGATAAATCAGCGAAGAAAGAAACAGAGCAGAAGTGCAATAATTATGGAAAACCAAGTCATTTTGCTCGTGAATGCAGAATGCCAGTAGTAAAAAATTATGACTACTACACAAGAAAGGCTCTCCTAGCCAAAGAAAAGGAAGCAGGAAAAGCCCTCATGGCAGAGGATGATCATTGGCTACAGCTGTCAGAGGATGAAGACATACTGGATGAGGATGCTCATATATGCTTGAAATCAGAAGTCTTCAATGAATCGGAAATTAGTGAGTCAGCTATGATAGCAGAAGATGAGGTATGGGTTGGGCTAACGGATGAAGAAGATCAGGAAAAGCAAGAGACTGATGAGGAAGAGACTGAAGTGTTCGCGTTAATGGTAGCAGGAAAAGCTGGATGCAGCAATGACAAGGATACTGATGAATC
The DNA here is from genome assembly GCA_020465985.1 of Centrapalus pauciflorus. Classification (NCBI taxonomy): domain Eukaryota; kingdom Viridiplantae; phylum Streptophyta; class Magnoliopsida; order Asterales; family Asteraceae; genus Centrapalus; species Centrapalus pauciflorus. The sequence goes on from JAANYP010004272.1 coordinate 37,691, forward strand.
AGAGTCAGAAAAATCAGACAGTTTAGAAACACCTGAGGTAAATTCTAACTCTGACTCTGAAATTGATGATTCCTGTTTGCTTGAAGAAAAATTAACACAGATGGATTTTATGCTTAAGAAATTTGAAAAATCATTAAAGGCTGAAAAGAAACATGCTCACTCTTTGGAAAACCAGTTACGTAATGAACATACTTTAGTATTAGATTTTTCCAAAGACAAAGTATTGGCATTACGAGCAGTTTCTGTTGGGAAATAGTTTAAGTAGTTTCAAGCTGTTAGTTAGACTTCTCAAACTGTTAGTAGAGTTTATCTGTAAATCCAACGTTCATGCTGCTAGTTGAAGAAACTCGAGCTGCCAGTGTAAAAGTTCAAGCTGCCAGAGTAAAAGAACTCAAGCTGTTCTGTTCATGCTGTCAAGTGATTCAAGCTGCTCAACAGTTTCATAAACAGAAAGTGCTGATTTTCAGGAAAAGATATCTACAAGAAGATTCCAGCATATCCACTATCAGAGAAGTCATAGTCCTTCAAGGAAACAAATCAAGAAGCAATATAAATACATAGAATAGGTCTTTCTATTGTATTGGAGTTTTCTGCATATTCGAGTCTGTAATTGCTTTTTGTTTAAGTTTTCATAAGCCTCTAAGGTTGTAAAACCCTAAGAACAGTCTGTGTTCTTCGTCTAATCAAACAGATTAGAGGTGATTGTAATCATTGAGATCAGCAATACAAGCAGTCTTGGTTATTTATTGTGTTTATCTGCTATTTATTCTGAAAGCTTTTGTTAAAATAATTAAGTGTTATTCCGCAAACTTCTTAATTAAACTTTGATTCAAAGCAAGATTATTGATTTATACTCTGATAAATTCAAATCAGTTAGTCTTGGTTAATTAGTTTTAGATCCTGACAAGTGGTATCAGAGACAGGTCGTTCTTTGTTTTTCAAAGTCGAAAACTTTCTTTTAAATTTTTAATATTTTTGCAATGGAATTTGAAAATAGCAGCAGTGGATCTGGGCAAAGACTCAAAGTGCCTATGCTTAAGCCCACTGAGTTTGAGATGTGGAAACTCAGGATTCAACAGCATATCCAATTCATTGACTATGCCATATGGGAAGCTGTTGAATTTCCTCCTGTAGTTGATCCAGAACTTGATGATGAGGGAAAACCAGTCAAAACTCCTCCAAAAACTGAACTTGAAAGGAAGGCTAGAATGAATGAAGTGAAAGCTCTTACACTTTTACAAATAGCCATTCCTAATGCTTATCAACATCAGTTCAAAAAGTTTTATACTGCTCATTCCCTTTGGAATGCTTTAGAGAAAAGATTTGCTGGTAATGCCAGTACCAAGAGAAATCAAAAGGATCTTTTGAAACAGTAGTATGAGAACTTTTCTGGTGGCAAGAATGAAAACCTTACTCAAATCTTTGACAGGTTCAACAAACTGATAAGTGAACTGGAAAGTGCAAAAGTCAGCCTGGATCAAGATGAAGTCAACAAGAAAGTTTCTCAGATCTCTTGGAGAAGAATGGACAGTTTATGCTGCCCAATGGAGAACAAAAGACACTCTTGATGAGATAGAACTGGATGATCTGTAGAACAGTCTGAGAGTGTTTGAGACTGAGATTGATACTAAAAAGAAATCTTTTTCTTATAATCATAATACTGCTCTTCTGTCTTCTGAAAAATCTAATAGCAATGATTCCTTTTCAGGTGGTGATAGCAATTCTTCTAAAGCTCACTATGAAGCTTTTGTTGCCAATGATGGATTGTTTGCTCTAAATACTGAAGATTTAGAACCAATTCATCCAGATGATCTTGAAGAGATGGATTTAAAGTGGCAACATGCAATGCTGACCATGAGGGCCAAAAGGTTTCTTAAAAGAACTGGAAGGACCAACTTTCAAGCTAAAATAGAAGGCAAACCAGCCTTTGATAAGACAAAAGTTGAGTGCTACAAGTGTCATAAGCTTGGTCACTTTGCCAGGGAATGTAGATCTCAAGGACAACAGTCATCAAGGATTCCACAGCCCAATCAGACATCATCATCAACAGCACTTGTCTCCCAAGAAGACAATGTGTTTGATTGGAGTGATCAGACAGAGGAAGAGTTTCAGAATCAAGCTCTGATGGCAGAAACATCAACTGTCTCTTCCACTGAACTACCAGCTGAGGTAAACTCTAAACTCTGCTCTCAATCATGCAAAAATATGGTTAAAAAATACATAGATCATAATGAGAGCATGTGCAAAACTCTAGCTAAGATGGAAGAAAGGAGATATGAATACATGCAAGCCATAGAAGATCTTGAAAAACATATCAATGACTATAAGGACAATGAGATTCAAATGGGACATGATAGAACATATCATGAGTGGGAGAAAAAGGAACTAAATAAGAAAATAGAATCTCTAAATAAAAAGGTAGAAGAGACTGAACAGAAGGTGTTAGAGGCTAACAAGAAACTAGAATCTGTTAACATAGATCTAGGTAACTTCAAGTTGGCAAATCAAAAGCTGGAACACCTAATGGAAGTCCAATTTAAAGATAGGGTAAAATCTCAGGTTAATCCCAAAGAAGGCATAGGATACAGGGCTACTCCACCTCCATACAACAATAAGTACATTCATCCAATGAGTGAAGTTGCTGATAGACTTGTCAATGAACCATTAGATGAGTCTATGACTACTGTAGATCCTATCTTGATACCAGCCCTGAATCTAAAGAAGATCAGATTCAAAACACAGAGTGTGAGTGCACAACAGCTGAGAAGGCACATAAAACAATGAGTGCACCTATAGAGATCCAAGCCCCCAATAAGAAAGGAAAAGAGAATATGAGTGTACGCAATGTTGCTCCACAAGTTTCTGTACATTCTAACTGTAACACTGCATCTTCTTCAAAGAATAATAAAAGGGGTAAAAATGTTCCAGTCTGCACATGCCAAAAGCATGGTGTTCAAAAGTTTCCCAAACAACAGCAGGTAAGGGGAAATCAGAGGAACAAGAACCAGAAATTGTCAAATAAATCTGGTTCTCCAATTCAAACAGTCAAAAGGTGTTTTCACTGTGGAAGGAAGAATCACTTGGCCAAGGACTGTTTTTATAAACCAGCTGTTGCAAAACAGACTGTGATTCATAAAAAATCAAATCCTACTCATGTAAAAACTTCAAAGGTCAAATGTTCCACATCAGTTCCAAATAAAACAGTTGATCACATGCTTTCAAAAGTTAATAAAAAACAGTCCACACACCAAAAACAAGTTTTGGCAAAGCCTAAATTAAGTTTTAAACAAATATGGTGTGTCAAGGACAAATCTTCAGATCAAACTGCTGATGCAAAAGATCAGACTGCTAAGCCAAATTCTGAAGCTGTTAGTGCAAATTCTGAAGCTACTAGCACTAACAACACATATCAGACTGCTAAGCATCAATCTGGAACTGCTAGTGAATCATCTGAGACTGTTAGAAGAAAAGATGATCAAAATACCTGGATACCTCATATAATCACTAAATACTCTCCAAAGACTCCATCAGTAGATCTCACTAAATATAAGAAGTCAAAAACAGTGTTTAGTTATGTCAATGTACAAGGCCAACCCAAAACCAATTTGGTTTGGGTTTACTCCACTACTGACTAAGCTTCTACTTGTGCAGGGCAACCACAGGTCTCCTCATAAAACAAGATGGCATTTGGACAGTGGATGCTCTAGGCATATGACAGGCAATTTTGAGTGCTTGTCAAATTTCAAAGGCTTTGATGGAGGATTTGTTGCATTTGGAGGCAACTCAAAAGGAGGTAAGGTTACAGGTAAAGGTACTGTTAATGCAGGCAACATGAAATTCCATGATGTTTTGTATGTTGAACAGCTTAAGTACAATTTATTAAGTGTCTCTCAAATCTGTGACAAATAAAACATTGTTCTGTTCACAGATTCTGAGTGCATTGTCCTTTCAAAAGATTTCAAAATTCCTGAAAATCTTGTTTTATTAAGAACACCAAGAAAGGACAATGTTTACTGTCTCGACACAGATCTTTTATCTAAATCAAATACTTTAAGCTGTTTGACATCCAAAGCATCATCAAATGAGTCTGCCCTTTGGCATAGAAGTATTTGTCACATGAACTTCAAGTCCATGAATGTTTTAGTCAAAAAGAATCTGGTAAGAGGCTTACCACAAAAGGAGTTCATATGTGATGATCATTGTGTAGCATGTCTTAAAGGCAAGCAACACAAAACTTCTCATAAGGCCAAAGAAGTAAATTCAATCTCATCTGCTCTTCAGCTGCTTCATATGGATCTATTTGGTCCAACATCTGTTTTGAGTTTGAATAAAAAGGCTTACTGTTTAGTTATTGTTGATGATTTTACCAGGTTTACTTGGGTTTACTTTCTTAGGACCAAAGATGAAACTGCTGAGCTAGTTAAGTCTTTTATCATTAAGATAGAAACCCAATCCAACTCAAAAGTTAAGGTGATAAGATCAGACAATGGAACTGAATTTAAAAATCACATTCTAAACAGTTTCTGTGAGTCCAAAGGCATTGCTAGACAGTATAGTGCACCAAGAACACCACAGCAAAATGGTGTTGCTGAAAGAAAGAACAGAACATTAATTGAGGCTGCTAGAACTATGCTAGCTGATTCAAAACTGCCAATGACCTTCTGGGCAGAAGCTGTTAATACAGCCTGTTATGTTCTAAATAGGGTTCAGATTGTCCAATCACAAGGGAAAACTCCCTATGAGTTATTCCATAACAGAAGTCCCCTAATAGCTTTCTTCAAGCCTTTTGGATGCCCATGTACTATTCTTCACACTAAGACTCATTTAGGGAAGTTTGAAAGTAAGGCTGAAGAAGGATTCTTTGTAGGATACTCAAGTCAAAGCAAAGCCTATAGAGTATACAATAGTGTGTCTAAAACCATTGAAGAAAGTGCCAATGTTGAATTTAATGAACATACTGCAAATGTCAAAGGCACTGGTCCTGACTGGTTGTTTGACCTAGATTCACTAACAAATTCTCTGAGCTTTGTTGAGTATACTGCAGAAACTGATGCAAACAGGTTTGAAGCTGTCAACACAAACTCTCATGCTGCCAATACAAATTCTCAAGCTGTTGGCACAAAGTTTCAAACTGCAGCAGATTCCACCAATTGGGATGAATACATCACTCTACCACTTCTGTCATGTGACCCTCTAGGGGTTCTAAATGCACAACATGATACAAACCCAGACACTGAAGTGCCACTCCCAAGTCCTGAGAAAACAGCTCCAACACAAAGGGAAACAGTCCCAGATTCTACTCAAGTTGTTCCAGAAGCTGAACCATTCACTGGTCCTGATAGAGATGATACAAATTTTGGATCCTCTTTCAGACAGAAAGAGAGCCTACCCTCAGAGTTCACAAGTATCATCATCTCAATCAAATACTGGGTGATCTAAGTACTCCTGTACAACAAGGAAGATGGTTCACAATGAGACTGATGCTGCTGAACAAGCAGTTCCTGAATTCAGTCTAGCTGCTTTTGAACATGCCTGTTTCATGTCTCAACTGGAACCTAAAAAGGCATCAGAAGCATTAAAAGACTCTTCCTGGATTGAGGCAATGCAAGAAGAACTTCTACAGTTCAAGATTCAGAATGTATGGACTCTAGTAGATCTTCCTAAAGGTAAGAGAGCAATTGGTACAAGATGGGTGTTCAGAAACAAGAAAGATGAGAGAGGGATAGTCATCAAGAATAAAGCAAGGCTAGTATCACAAGGGTACACTCAAGAAGAAGGCATAGACTATGATGATGTATTTCCCCCAGTGGCAAGAATTGAAGCCATCAGACTATTCTTGGCTTATGCAAGCTTCAAAGGTTTTAAAGTGTATCAAATGGATGTGAAGTCTGCCTTTTTATATGGGACAATTGAAGAAGAGGTCTATGTGTGTCAACCTCCTGGTTTTAAAGACTACAAGTATCCAGACAGGGTCTACAAGCTAGACAAGGCTCTCTATGGTCTCCATCAAGCCCCCAGAGCATGGTATGACACTCTGTCATCATACCTTCTACAGAATGGGTTCAAGAGAGGCACTCTGGACAAAACACTTTTCACTAAGTCTATCAAAGCTGAGATTCTGCTTGTCCAAATCTATGTTGATGACATCATCTTTGGCTCAACAAATGACTGTCTGTGCAAAAAGTTTGAAGCCTTAATGCACAAAAAGTTTCAGATGAGTTCAATGGGAGAACTCACTTTCTTTCTGGGATTGCAAGTCAAGCAGAAGCCCACTGGCCTTTTCATAAGTCAATCAAAGTATGTGAAAGACATACTAGAAAAGTTTGGGTATCAAGCCACAAAGGTTGCAAGCACTCCAATGGATCCTCACAAACAACTCCACACAGACAAAGATGGCATAGATGTAGACATACATTTATATAGATCTCTCATAGGATCACTCATGTATCTAACATCTTCTAGACCTGATATAATGTTTGCAGTCTGTATGTGTGCTAGGTTTCAATGCTCTCCAAAGGATTCTCACTTGGTTGTTGTTAAGAGAATCTTTAGATATCTCAAAGGGCAACCACACTTAGGCCTATGGTATCCTAAAGACTCTCCCCTTGACCTAACTGCTTATTCTGACAGTGACTATGGTGGTTGCAACATTGACAGAAAATCCACAACTGGTGGATGTCAATACTTAGGAGCAAGACTGGTCTCTTGGCAATGCAAAAAGCAGACAACTGTGTCCACATCATCCACTGAAGCAGAATATGTAGCAGCTGCAAGCTGCTGCTCCCAGGGAATGTGGATTCAAAATCAGCTGAGAGACTATGGTATGAATTTCTTATGCACTCCTATTTACATTGACAATTCAAGTGCAATCAGTATTGTGCAAAACCCAGTGAAATTCCCAAAAACCAAGCATATAGACATCAGATTTCATTTCATAAGGGATTGTAATGAGAAGAAATTAATCCAAGTTACCAAAATACATACTGATGATCAGTTAGCTGATCTATTTACAAAACCTTTTGATGTAGGAAGATTCACTTTCTTGGTATCAAATATTGGTATGGTAAACATGGATTAATTTGTTTTCATTATTATTTACTTCATATGCTTATTTAAGGGGGAGTCACTGTTTCATTAAAAAGCTGCATAATTTTCAACTAACAGCTTGAGTATTTTCTCAAGCTGCTAGTTCATTTTCTCGGACTGTTTGTTATTCACTTGATCTGTCAAAGTGTGCAGGGCATTTAGGTAATTTTTTAAATATGTGTGCACGGGACCCAACCTTTTTCAAAACCTTTAAAGGTCCCAGTTTCGTTCAGTTGTAACTACCAGTTACAAACTTTCCTTCCACGACATTTCTTTTTCCTCTGAACGATTCACACACTCTTCTTTGCAAACCCTAAACCCTTCGTTTGATCTTCAATGGAGTTTGTTAAAGAACACAACTGCCTTCCCTACTCTCTAAAGCACTCAGACCTTCAACCATTCCATGATATGATGGATTTCCTACGACACTCCCACATCCACCATGCCCTCAATATAAATCCCACCATATACATATCGCATATCGAACAGTTCTGGAACCGTGCCACTATTCAAACCATCAATGGTATTCCCTCTATACTATCCAAAATTGATGGAACTTCCATCACCATCACTGAGGAATCCATTCGGCAACATTTGCATCTTCAAGATGCCGCAGGTATAACAGACCTAACCCTTGATGCTTTACATACTGGTCTTTATAATATTGGATATAGGGGTCCTGCTGATTCATTAACTTTCTTGAAAGCACATTTTTCACCTAAGTGGAAATATCTTGTACATATAATTCAGCAGTGTATAAGCCCCAAAAGAACCGGTTGGTCAGAATTTTCTTCCAACATTGCCACTGCCTTAGTGTGTTTTTCAACGGGCCAACGGTTCAATTTCTTAAATATGATTTTTCAGGGGATGTTAAGGCATCATTCCCTAAAGAGTGGGAAATTCTTAATGTATCCCAGATTTTTGGCAGAAATCATTGCACACACCTGCACTACTTCTCTTTTACATAAGAGGATACATATTTCCCATAGGCACTCATTATCCTCTATAAAGAGACTTTTAAAACAAAGTGCCAATTTTTTGAGCGTAGATATTCCATTGCCTTCTGCAATGCTGAACATCATTCAAAGAAACCGAGGAGAGGGTCCTGAGCAGGCTCAGCCTATCATTACTGCTTCACCCCCAGGACCCCAACCCACTCCTCATGATACACAAATCCCTTCTGATCCTTTTGTACAACCATCACCCCCACTAAAATTTCTATATAAAAGGAAAAAGGGACCAGGAGCTCCTTCCTCCTCAGCCCTAAGACAAGAGCCATATATCCCTGTGCAGGAGGACACTTCTGCACAGAATATCCAAAGGGAACCAATTGAGGACTCTCCCATCCTCACTCAGGAGGTGAACATCTCTTCAGAGACTGTTCATATGGGTTCTGTGGCTGGCACTACTGTTGTCTCTGCACAAGAGGCACAGGAAAGGGCCAACATAAGTAAGACCACGCCCATGGCAACAGCAAGTGTGCAAACACAAGCTGGAAGTCCCCAGAACCAAGAACAGAGGGGCCCAGAGGTTTCTACTTCTGGTATTAATGTCAGTGATAGATCACAAGCAACACTGGTGTTTTCTGATCTTGAGGCTAGTCTGCAAATCATGCTTTTGACGGATCCCAGGATGAAGCCTGTTGTAGCTATGCTGGAATACCAAATGGCCATCATTGCTGCACACGGAGCTCAGATATTTGCACTAAAGCAGGCAGAAGAGGCTCAAAATCAAAGAATGGATTATATCCATAAAGGGTTTACCCTCTGTGGAAATAAGATCATGAAATTAGAGCGGTTGATTCAAACCAAGGGGCAAAGGTTGTAGGTCCTCCTGACCAAACCAATGCTTCCAAAAAGGGGGAGAATCAGGAGGTTCCTGAATCAGTCCAAGCAGCTCCAACACCATCAGTCCAAGCAGCCTCAACAGTTCCACCGTCTAGGCTAACAGTCCCAACAGCTTCTCAAGCTGTTAGCCTAGAAACTCAAGCTGCTTCATCAAAAGCAACTGGAGTTGTTATAAGGGAAGGTGTTCAAGCTCCATCCAGTACAGTCCAAGCTACATCCTCTGCTGCAAAAGACAAGGGCAAGGGCATTCTTTAAAGGCTGAAAAGAAACATGCTCACTCTTTGGAAAACAAGTTACGTAATGAACATACTTTAGTATTAGATTTTTCCAAAGACAAAGTATTGGCATTACGAGCAGTTTCTGTTGGGAAATAGTTTAAGTAGGTTAAGCTGTTAGTTAGACTTCTCAAACTGTTAGTAGAGTTTATCTGTAAATCCAACGTTCATGCTGCTAGTTGAAGAAACTCGAGCTGCCAGTGTAAAAGTTCAAGCTGCCAGAGTAAAACAACTCAAGCTGTTCTGTTCATGCTGTCAAGTGATTCAAGCTGCTCAACAGTTTCATAAACAGAAAGTGCTGATTTTCAGGAAAAGATATCTACAAGAAGATTCCAGCATATCCACTATCAGAGAAGTCATAGTCCTTCAAGGAAACAAATCAAGAAGCAATATAAATACATAGAATAGGTCTTTCTATTGTATAGGAGTTTTCTGCATATTCGAGTCTGTAATTGCTTTTTGTTTAAGTTTTCATAAGCCTCTAAGGTTGTAAAACCCTAAGAACAGTGTGTGTTCTTCGTCTAATCAAACAGATTAGAGGTGATTGTAATCATTGAGATCAGCAATACAAGCAGTCTTGATTATTTATTGTGTTTATCTGCTATTTATTCTAAAAGCTTTTGCTAAAATAATTAAGTGTTATTCCGCAAACTTCTTAATTAAACTTTGATTCAAAGCAAGATTATTGATTTATACTCTGATAAATTCAAATCAGTTAGTCTTGGTTAATTAGTTTTAGATCCTGACAGTTTCAGATTTGCAAGACAAAGAAAATGAACTTCAAAGCAAAATTCAAGAACTTGATAACAATATATCTGACCTACAAGAAAAATTGAGTTTGGTAGAATTAGAGGCTTCAAATTTTTCTATAAAATATCATGCCATTTTTGAAGAAAGAACTAAGCTTTATGAGAAAATAAAGAAAATGGAAGATGAATTTATCAAAAGAGGTCAAACAGATCAAACTATCTATTTAAATCAACCAAAAGACACAGAATTTTACAATTCTAAATATGGTATTGGTTGGGAAGATCCTAAGTATCTGACAAAGACTATATCCAATTAACTGACTTTATATGATGTAAGATATATGAATCTAGGATTAAAATTGACTTATATGAAAGCATCCGATGAGGTAGAATCTAGTGAAGAATCAAAAAGATTAAGATCAGATAAAATGTAAAATTTTGTTGACTATAACATAATAAATGAATCAAGTAATAATACTGACATTAAAGAAGAGTATATTCAGACATATTCTGAAAAGGATTTATCTGAATCTACTACTCAATCTCAAAAGTTATATTTACCATTTTCAATTCTTGAAAAGATAAACTCTGATCTCGAATTGAAAATCAAAAACTTTGAGACAGAAAATCAATCTCTTAAGGCTAAATTCAAAATTCTGGAATAAAAGTTACAAAAACAGTCTGAGAACAAAAAGTTATCTGATCCATTATCTTCAACTTCTCTAGATTCTATCAACTCTGAACAGAATTTGATCTGTATATGAACTCTGATTTCAATTCCTTAGAAGAGATGTTTGTTAAAAATGATGAATTTGTAAAACCTTTATATAACAAACAATCAGATGATCATAAAGAACCTGTTAAAATTCTGCAAAGAATTTCTACAGATTCAATGAAATCATCTGAAAATTCATCAAGTTTACAACAAAAGAAGGAGAAAACAAAAGTTACTTTTGATACTCCTAAATTTGAAAAAGGTGAATCATCTTCTACAAAGGACTCAATTGCACTCAAAGTCCAAACTTCAAAAGGTAAGAAACCTTTACAGAAGAAACAAGTTTCTAAGATCACTAATTCTCATGTTTCTTCTATGTCAGATTATATTGTGAACGGTTCTTGCAAGAAAGTTTGGAGAAAGCAGTAGAAAGAACAGAAAAACAATAAATTAAAACAAGAGTGGCGAGTGAAGAAAAATATTGTTACAGATAGAAATAGCAAATTTGAAAATTCTGTCTGTAATAATGAATTTGTAGATACATCTTGTATCAAATTTTCTCAAACTAATTTAATTGCTTTGAATTCTGGTTCATGTAAATCTTTACTTGTAAAATCTGATAAGCTTGTATGGCAACCTAAGAAAAAAGACCCCTCTTTCAAACAGAATAAGGTTCCACAGCAAAATCTTTCAAAAACAGTTCCGCCGCAAATTGTACAAAAGTGGATACCAAAAAGAACTGTTAAAAAGTGGGTACCTAAATCATCATCAATTGTTAAGATAAAAGACGTATCTGATGAGAAAACGCATCATCAACTGCATGATTTACCAAAATCAAAAGTACCCAACTATAAGTGGGCACCTCATGTGCTATTTCGTCTTATAGGTAAATCATGTATGGTATCTTGACTCCGGATGCTCGAAGCACATGACCGGACAAAGAGAAACAATCACTAACTTCAAAGCTAATCGGTGCAGCATTCGATCTGGAGAAGGTAAAGAAATCCTGGCAGGAAACAGGGAAACCAACTTGTACTCCATTGACCTAGCTTCCATTAATCTGAAAAAGGATGTCTGCTTACTGTCAAAAGCTACATCTAAAACAGCTTGGCTATGGCATCGTCGTCTTTCACATCTAAACTTTAATGAATTAAACAACCTAGGAAAAGGCGGGTTAGTTAAAGGGCTACCAACTCTCAAATTTCAAAAGGAGCAGTTGTGTGCCACATGTGAAAAAGGAAAGATGACTAGAGCTTCACACAAATCCAAATCCGAACACTCTTCAACGAGAGCACTGGAACTGCTACATATGGATCTGTGTGGACCAATGAGAGTACAGAGTATTAACAAGAAAAGATATGTAATGGTGATAGTTGACGACTACTCACGATACACATGGGTTTTCTTCCTGAGGTTCAAATCAGATGATACCGAAATCATTATAGACTTCATCCGGAAAATTCAAGTGAAGTTGCAACTTTCAGTTCAGTCAATCAGATCAGATAACGGCACATAATTCAAGAACAAATCTCTTGAATCATTTTTGAATTCTGTAGGAATCACACATCAATTTTCAGCTGCTAGAACTCCACAACAGAATGGTGTCGTTGAACGAAGAAATCGGACACTAGTGGAATCAGCAAGAACGATGCTGGCGTATTCCAATCTTCTGTTATTCTTATGGGCTGAAGCTGTTGCAACAGCTTGTTTCACACAAAATCGTTCAATCATCAATAAACGATTCGGGAAGACTCCTTGTGAACTAATAAATAAACGAATACCTAATATTAAATTTTTCCATGTCTTTGGATGCAGATGCTTCAAACTAAATGAAAAATACAAACTTGGAAAATTTAATCAAAAAGCTGATGAAGGTATTTTCATAGGATATTCGAAGGAGTCAGTCGCTTTCCGTGTGTACAACAACCGGACCAAGACAGTCAATGAAAGTGTCAACGTTAAATTTGATGAAGGAGTAGTAATGGCTTCTGAACATACCAGTTCAGGACCCGAACATAACAAGCCGACTTCAATGGAGTCAACTGAAAAGAGTGCAGAACATACATATTTAAATAAACTCTTTGAGAATTTCTATGAAGACTACTTTCAGAAGCCCAAAACTAATGTTCTAAATTTGGTGCCTGACAGGATTACTGAAGATCCCGTCGTAGTATCGGATCATTCTCATCAACAAGTATATGAAGAAACTAGAGAAGCCTCGACAACAGATGTGCACTTGCCAACTGAAAGTGTACAACCTATTCAACCTTCAGAATCTTCTGAAACCCCCTTAACATCTGAACATTCAAAGACTCCTATCTCAGATACCTTACCGTCTACATCTGAAGCCATCCCCCGGCTTCCGTATTTAGATTTAAATCCCAATCAAGACCACATACTTTTAAGTGGACTAGAAATCACCCAACAGAAAATATCATTGGTGATCCTTCTGCTTCAGTCCAAACCAGAAGAGCCACTATAAACGAGTGCTTATTTTCCATATTTCTCAGCAAAATTGAGCCGAAGAATGTGAAAAAAGCTCTTCTAGACGCTAATTAAATTGTCGCAATGCAAGAAGAACTGAATCAGTTCAAACGGTTGAAGGTCTGGAGACTTGTAGAGCTACCTAAAGATAAATCTATCATTGGAACGAAGTGGATCTTTAAGAACAAGAAGGATGAACATGGAGTCACCATTCGTAACAAAGCACGACTCGTTGCCAAAGGATACATTCAACAAGAAGGGATCGACTATGATGAGACATTTGCACCGGTTGCAAGAATAGAAGCGATTAGGATGTTTCTATCATTTTCTGCACATAAAAATTTCACTGTTTATCAAACGGGGAATTAATTGATGAAGTATATATATCAGCCCGAACGCTTTACTGATCCTTCGAAACCTGATCATGTATATATTTTAGACAAGTCACTGTACGGCCTTAAACAAGCACCGCGTGCTTGGTACGATGCACTTTCAACATACTTGTTGAAATGTGGATTCAACAAAGGTGCAGTTGACACAACCCTGTTTATAAAACGTCAGGGGTCGGATATTATAGTAATACAAATATATGTAGACGATATAATATTTGGGTCTACAAATCCTGAATTTTGTAAGAAATTCGTTTTCTTAATGTCCCAGAAATTCGAAATGAGCATGATGGGAGAAATAAATTTTTTCTTAGGTTTACAAGTTAAACAATTGACTGGTGGTATTTTTATAAATCAGTCAAAATATATTCAAGACATGTTAAAGAAATTTAACATGGTCAACAGTACTCCTATGAAAACTCCCATGGCTCCGGATTCAAAATCCAAACTCGATGAGGACATTTCAGGGAAACCTGTAGATGTAACTTATTATCGCGTAATAATTGGGTCATTAATGTATTTAACTGCTAGTAGACCGGATATTATGTTTGCTACATGTGTGTGTGCTAGATATCAGCCGAATCCAAAAGAATCACATTTAACTGCTGCGTAAAGAATTTTAAGACATCTGAAGGGAACACCAAACATTGGTTTGTGGTATCCCAGAGAATCTTCATTCAATTTAACTGCTTTTTCTGATGCTGATCACGCAGGTGATAAGATGGACATAAAAAGTTTGTTTGGTGCAGTTCAATTCTTAGGTGACAAACCCGTCTGATGGTCATCCAAGAAACAACACTGTGTTTCATTGTCTACAACTGAAGCAAAATACGTTGCTGTTTACACCACAGAAGATTCCGATATATTGTGATTCTCAGAGCACAATTGCTATTGCATCAAATCCTGTGCAACACTAAAAAACAAAACACATTGACATTCGGTATCACTTTATTAAGGATCACGTTGAAAATGGAAATATAAATTATACTTTGTTCCTACTGAATATCAACTAGCTGATTTGTTTACCAAAGCATTAGATGAAAAAAGTTTTAATTTTTTGGTATACAAATTGGGTATGTTGAATCGTTAGATTTAATAATTCAGTAGTTTCAATTTATAATTTTAAATTTACATTTTTTTATTGATTCTAATCTGATGTTAAATTCTTGAATTTTAAAAGTTCATATTTTTCAGAATTTAACAGATCTGAATTGTCATGTGCAGGGGGAGCAGAAAATAATTTTTATCTGATTTTGAGAAAATCTAATAAAATTTATCTGATATTTTGTAGGGGGGGCTGATTTGCAAATTAATATATACATCTGAGGGGGGGCAGCATTCTAAAATTCAAGGGGAATCATTTTATGTTTTTAAATTTTTTTTAGTTTTTATTTTAGTTAAAAAAATTTTTTTGTGTGTTTTCAATTTTTTTTGTTAAAGTTTGTTTTATTTTTGTTTTGTTTTGTTTTAGTTGAAAATCTTTTGAAAGGATATTGGGTTTTGAATAAATGAGTTCATATTTGGTGAATGTGGGCCGGGTAAAGTCAAATTTGAAATTCACATATGTGCCGGGTACCGGGTGCTTTCAAAATTTTGAAATTCAACTATAAAGGTGAATTTTGAATTTGAAATTAAACTTTTCAAATAAACCTCCTATTCACCGTCTTCTTCAAAAACTTTTCTTCTCCATTAAGAAACCTCAAAACCCTAATATCTTTGGATTTTTCAGACTACAAAGCAACAAATTGTGAGTTTATTTTCAGTTTTATGATGTTGTTTTTCAGTTTTAGTCATTTGATTTTCAGGTTTATACGTATAAATGTTGAATATCAGTGTTCGTATAAAGTGTAATAGGGTGTTCATGGTCTTTCAAATTTTGTGTTTGATACACTGAAATCAATTATGTGTTGGTTTGCGTTCCATATATCTGAACTTTAATCTGAAATTTCATGGTTCAAATCAACATACACACACAGAAATTTGAAATTTTAGATCACATGGTTTCGAGTTCATCATTTTCTGAAATTTGGATTTTTAACAACCATGTTGTTTTTAATCAAAGTTCAGTAAAACAAAGTTGTTTGAAATTAATTTTCGAGTGGGGGACAAGTTTTAAATCAGTGAAAAAGTCCTTGGAATTAAATTTTTGAAAAATCAGAGTATAAGGACTTGTATATAATTTCAAATAACTTTCTCGATTGAAAGTATAATCGAGAAATATCTTAGTGTTAATCGAGTTGATTGTTTCATCAATCGAGAAAAGTTATGTTTGATTCGAGTTGACCACTTTGTCAATCGAGTTGAACATATGATTTGATCGAGTTGTACTTAAGCTTTAATCGAGTTGGACTATTGACTCATTCGAGTCCTTTCATGACTCATTCGAGTTGGACTTAACATATACTCGAATCCTTTCTTGTTTCATTCGAGTTTAGTTGTATTTCATTCGAGTTAAGTCATGGTTAATTCGAGTTGGACTTATTCTTCATTCGAGATTCTTGAAGACTTAATCGAGAAAGGTTACACTTCATTCGAGTTGATGTATAAGCTTAATCGAGTATCATCACAAGTCATTCGAGCGTTTCTGCATAGATACATTCGAGAATCTTTTAATTTCATTCGAGTTTGTTCACAGGCCTATTCGAGTTTGTTAAGTGTCAGTCGAGATGTATAAAGAGTCATTCGAGTTTTTGTTCAAAATTTTTTTTCTAAGTGTTGGGATTTTAAATGTAACATTTTTTTCAAGAAATTGTGTATATTTGTGATTTTCTAACATTGGTCTCTGAAAGATTGACTTTGGAATCCTGTCAATAATATTTTCATATTATTGTCTGGAATCCCGATGCTTTAAACAGAAAAGCACAAATTTTATAATTTCTGGCAAAATGTTCTGTTTTTCTAATGTGATAGATTTCATTTGTTTAGATGCTTTCTCTAACATGTTTATTATATTTCACAGGTTACAAATGGCATCTCCAAGTCATTCCCATCATTCAAATTCTTCCGACTCCCATTCATCATCTAACCATACACTTGTTTCCAAACCCGTCCGTTCAAATTCTGTTACAAGGCCTTCACCATCTACCATTATCCCCGACAATCAACTGGTTAAACCCAAATATTTCCTTCCATTTAAAGACAATAACCACCGCCTTGATACAAAAGTGATTAAAGTCGGTCACCCAATCATCGTTGATATTCTCAAAGGACATCCTTTGGGATATCTTCTCCAATATAAACCTTCCATTCCACAAGTGTACCTTCAACAATTCTGGCACACAGTAAAGTTTGTTCCAGCAGATGGTAACCACCACTTCAAGGTTACCATCGATCAGTTCAAATCTAAGATTACTTTGGCCAGACTTTGACACAAATTGTTCCTACCCAGAAGGATTGATACAGTTAACTTTCCAGAGTTAGCTGACTTTGAAGATTTCGTGTCAGATGAAGAATTGGTTCATGACCTAATTTACCTGGGATACTCAAAGCCCTTACCTAAAAGTTCAAAATTCCATCGAAATGGGCTAAACGGAGAATGGTGCACGCTGTTTGGGATAATCAATAGGTGTATGACATCAAAGCATACTGGCATAGATAGATGCAGTATCCATTGTCTCAGAATCTTTCACGGCATCGCATTCAATAAACATTACGATTATGCACAGTGCATTTGGGAAGACTTGAAGGAAATAGTACTTGCCAAGACTACGAACAGATCAAGGAAGTTTGTACCGCTACAACGGTTCATTCAGATTTTAATCAGAGTCATTCTCCGGGCAAACGAAAATATACCGAAAAGAACAAACTCTCAAAGATGCCCTGATTACGTTATGATGAGCCTACATGAAGTTCCGAATTCTCCAAATGCCAACATTATGCCAATACCGGAAGCACTGTTAAGGTACGCAGATCAGTCCAGTGACAATGTGAGGCTGTACCGCATAGACCATGCTCCCATGCATAGAGACCCAAGAATCGGGTTCTCTAAACCAAGGAGTTATAGGTCGAGAGGAAATTCAGCAAGGGGCTGAAGTTCAGGGAAGCCTTCTAGTGTCTGAGGGAGAAGTGGGTGCAGTAAGGGGAGGTGAGAGAGAAGAAAGTAGTTCCGATTCTGAATGTACTTTATCAAACATAAATGAGGGAGCGGAGGAAGGTGATGATGATGATGATGGTGGTGGTGGTGGTGGTGGACCTGATCATGATGAGGGAGGAGCAGTTCTGATGGATATTGTAAGTATAGCTCAAGAGAGTGTGAGGGATGTACTAAACCTAGAAAGTCAGGATATTACCACAACTGCTGTTAGCTCCCAACAGGGAGTTAGCATTGAAGAAGTCAGTATCCCACTGACGATTGCACACCCCACCATCCACTCAGTCTTTTCAACAGGATTCTGTTTCACTTGAGCACCAGGATCAAGCACAACTGCTATATGATAATCCTTTGGATTTGATGGATATTGAATTCAGTACACATCTGCCTAAGTGTACAACTTCATTTCAAGCATCGTGTCTAGAACCAATACATGATAGGACACTTGCGTCTACTTCATTTGTTGAAGTAAGTGCAGCTGAACTTGGTGTTACTGCCGGAACATCATTAGTCACGGAAGCATTCGTTGCTCCGTCACTTGAAGAGGGTAAAAAGCCCAGTCAGAGCTACATCATTGCCAACTCTGAGCACTGGCCACACAGAGGTCCTTTTTACAAGTTCCACTGTTGTGTCAACTGGAAGTCTAAGTGACCCAGTCGTTAATCTTTCCCCATTCGTCACTGAAACATCTTTGAGTCAAGCATTAAATGATGTTGTTGTGGGAGTAAGCAATCATGTTTCTGCTCAGCTATCTGAAGTTATGGCTCAAATGAATAACATTCACAAGTTTTTGAACGGAAAGTCCGTCGCTGAGGAGTCAGTGAAGCAACATGATCCGAATCAAGCCATTGAAGAATTTAGGGATTGAGCAATTTGATGAGATGAGAGAAAGGATGATAGGATTAAAGAGCACGGTAATCACTGCGTTAGGTGATTTATCAGAAAGGGTGGCAGCTGTTGAACAAACCTGTAAGGCTCAAGCTTCTGCGCCAAAACGTAAACATGATGAGCATGACGAAGACTCCAATGATGCTCCTCATGAGGGAGAGAAGAGAAGGAAGCTTGACGAGCCTACACCGGGAATTTTGATGATAACCTATCCAGAGAAGGAGGCTGAGGTTAGTGAGAAAGAAGAAGGAAGCTCAAAGGAACCTGCTGATGTTCAAAGTGAGTTGGGATTGATTCTTCATGAAGATGTTCCAGTTCCTTTAAACATTCAGTCAGAAATTTACAATTTTGAGGAGTATAATGATTCAGAAGATGATGTTCAAGAAGTTCAAGATCAAAGGTTGATGCTTCAAGAAATAGAAATTGAAGGTGAGAAAGAGGTTTATGTTGAGTTATCGGATGATGATGATTTGATTGCATTAACTGATATAGCTTTTCAAGCTGAAAGACTTGAGGAAGAAGAAGAATTAGTGCAAGAGATTTTGAAAGAATCCATACCAACACCAACGGTTGAAAAGCCTGAGGTTGAGGTTCAAGTTAAAGAAGAGATTGAAGAGTTTCCGATTGAGAATGTGATTCCTCAAGAGAGTGTGGTGTTGAACGAATTTGAAGTGATGGAAAGATTTTTCAATGAATATATTATGGCTGATGAGTCACAAAAACAACACTGACTTAGGTTTGAAGCTTAACAAGTTATGCAAAGGGAAATTAGAGATATGCTTACTTTGCTCAATAAGGATGAAATCAGTAAGAAGAGAGTTAAAGCATTTAAATTATCTGCAAGAAAATCAGCTGAGTTCATCAAGAAAAGGAATAAACTGCCATATCTTGAAGATTATTTGGAGAAAAGAATCTTTTGCAAGAAACAAGCTCCGTGTACGTTTCTAAAACTGTTTAGGGTTTTGGAGCCTAATATGCCGAATCTTGTTAACTAAGCTAGTTTCTTGAGGAATAAGACACAACCAGTGGATAAAGTGAAGAGTGAATTTAGGATAGTTGATTTAATCAAAATTGAGAAAGACCGGTTCGTTCAGATCTTCTATCCTACGTTTACTGTCACAAGAGCGGATGGAAATATCTATGCATTCACCGAAGCAGACATGTTCAATATGCACTTGGTTGATATAGAAGACTTATTTGATGAACTGTGCCGTAATAAGAAAAATGAACACTGTAGATTTGCACTGAACACAATTTTTCACTTCATGCATACCAAACTGGTATTAATGTCTGTGCAAGATCTACAGATTGGTGTCGAAAGAGGAATGAGGAAAATAAACATTACAGCTCCGAATCGAGAAATCAAGTTTGCAGGAGATCTAAAAGAGTATCAAGTCATTATGGTCAAGCATCATGCGGTCATGTACAAAGACAAAAATAAAAAGTTAAGAGCAATGAGGAGCATTGAACTTAACAAATTTTGTGATGGTACGTTACAGAAAGTTTTGAATGGATTGAAGGGAAAGCTTGCATCTGACAGGAAAAGAGAAACAAAGAAAGGAGCTTTATCTGTAAATGACAGAAGGTTGATGGTGGAGTTTATATCCAAAATCGAATGGAGACTTTCTGACAGGAAAAGTATAAGAAGATTTGAGTTGAAGCTGGGGTTATCTAGTTGAAGACTTTGATTATTCCATCAAAGGGGGAGATTGTTGGAGTATCTTTTGTTGATGTAATACAAAGTCTAGCGTTTATTTTGTAATTTGTTCATAGTTGTAAATATTATAAATAGTAGGTTGACTTTGTAATAGGACATTCTGCAAATTGTATACGCACGGAATTCAGAGAATTAGGGCTACAGTGCATATTCTCTTTTGTAATCATTTCTGTCATCAATCTAATCATTCGGTTAGTATTACAGATTCTGTTCTTGATTAATTGTTGTAGTTGTTGGTTGATTGATAGGATTCTTAATTCACAGTATAAAACATATCGTGGTGAAGATAGAGTGAAAGTTGTTCGATTGCAAACTCTAAGGTGTGAATTCGATGGCTTAAAAATGAAAGAATCTGAAACAATCGAAGTTTTTACAATCGAGTTATTTGGTTGGTGAATCAAATAAGATTGAATGGTGAAAATATTGAAGACAGAAGGATTATAGAGAAGATTCTGCGAAGTCTGACTCGTAAATTCGAGTATATCGTGGTGGCGATAGAAGAATCCAAAGATCTTGCTACCCTTTCTCTTGAAAGTTTGTTGGGTACACTTCAATCTCATGAACTCCGTATAAAACAATTTGATGACGTCCCAATAGAACAAGCCTTTCGCACTCAAGAATCTGTTAAAGCAAAGGAACGTGAACAAGTTCCTGGTGGTAATGATCATGACGAAGGAACTTCTAAAAGTGAAAGTTATTTCAAAGAAAAGGGGGGATGGAAACCGGTGTCTGAGGTGCAGTGTTATTATTGCCACAAGTTTGGGCATACGATGAAGTTCTACAAGAAGAAGAAAGAAGATGAGAGGCAACAAGACGAAGAAGAGAATGCAAATCTCATGACTGAGGAGGAGAAACAAGTGGAAACCATGTTTATGATGATTGAAGGTGTTGTGATAAATGATGAAGTGGAGTACAAAGGTGGTACTCATATCAACTTCTAAATGAATTAACAGAATGGTGTTTTGGTGTTTGGGTGATTGGGTCTATGGATGAAACTCTCCATAGTAAAGGTGTTGTTTGGTGACTATGTTCTAACTAGAACTAGTGATGTGTGTTTGGGTGCAGCAACAGTCTTCTGCAGTGAAGTTTAGATTGGTTGTTTGGGTGCAGTAACTATCTTGCACATCTTGTATATTTGTTTAAAGTCTAGCTTAGGAGTGAATATTAGATTATAAGCTAGACCATATTTAAGTGTGGTAGTTAATTCTGGATAATTATGGTAGTTATTTTTTAGTTAGTTATATGGTAGTTAATGAACCGAAAAGGTGTGATGGTTCATTAACAGATGTGTTGGTTCGGTGCATATATAAGGCTCTGTTTTTCTATGTAACCTATGTTGATTGATTGTGAATAATAAAGGTTGTCTTGTTGTAACTTGTTGTAACATTTTGTCCATACGATTGATTGTTTTCCGCTGTGCCAACAGTTATTAGTTAGTTATTTGGTGGTTAAAAGAACTCATCATATATATATAATGGTTCACAAGTAGTTGTGTTGGTTCAATGTGTCTTTTAGTTGAGTATATTTACATGTAGGTAATCTTTGTTTAAGTGTTGAATAAGAGCGAATGATAAAAGATCATGGGCAGTAAGAAGAAGACTTCGTAGGCCCTTAGCAAAAAAAACAAACAGAAAGTTTTTTGAGGGTTGATTGGCAAGGAAATAGGACTAGAAAATTTTAAAACAAAAGAACAATAAGCCCATAGTGGATTGATTATTGTTCTTCTCCAATAATCTGGTTGCAATTAACAGAGGCAACGAAGGATGAACAAGAAATCAGAGGGTCTGTTGGTTGTTGAAATTGAACAAAACAGAGGGAGAAGAGGAGATCGCTGAGGAAGAAGAGCGGGTTTCGTTTTTCATGCGTTTCTACTATGTTTCAATCGATTGTTCTTAGTGAAACCCATAGTTTGTTTTTGTAGAGTCAAATAGTTTTTTTTTATAAACGTAAAGTTTACGGACCAATTATGTAATTTGTTAACGGTTTGTGGTAGGTATAAATAGAAAAAGAAGGGGGTTAAAATGTATCTTAGTTTTTTCGCTTTGAACCTATTGTAACTTTTTCTCTCTCTATCAACATAGTGGTAATTCAATTGTGTTCTTAATTATTACTGAAATTAGTTGAAATTGATATATCAATTGGTATCAGTGACCAGAGATGAATTAAATTGAGTAATATTTGAACAAATTTTCAAGAATTTTTGACTTTTTTAGAGTTTTCTTTGAACTCACAGGATTCTAAAAATCTCGATTGGTTTTTGATTGGAAAGGAATTAGAATTTGAAATTCTGGTCAAGTATTTGATTTTTGAAGGCGATTCTACTAATATAACTTTTGTTTTCTATTTCAATCAACAGAAAAAGTTATGGCAATTTTTATAGAAATTTTGAAATCTTTATGTACTTGAGGTTTTTCATCGATTTAGGGTTGTTTAATCGATATCTAGAGAAATTCATTTATTAAAATTGTTTTTGCACTTAAGGCGATATTAGTGAAGCATTTTTTAAGTCAATTCGTTGAAATTTCTAAAAAATGCATTGATATTGACTTAAATCTGAAAAAGCTTATAATCTCGAACACTGAAGGATTCGAGATTCAGACACTGTCAATCGAAATTTTGGACTATGGAAATCGAGATTCTGGAAGAGTTCTTCGACATTCAAGTACAAAGGAGAGGACTTCGAGATTTAATTAAGGGGGTTAAAATGTATCTTAGTTTTTTCGCTTTGAACCTATTGTAACTTTTTTCTCTCTCTATCAACATACAGCCTCGGTGGTGATTCAATTGTGTTCTTAATCATTACTGAAATTAGTTGAAATTGATATATCAATTGGTATCAGTGACCAGAGATGAATTAAATTGAGTAATATTTGAACAAATTTTCAAGAATTTTTGACTTTTTTTAGAGTTTTCTTCGAACTCACAGGATTCTGAAAATCTTGATTGGTTTTTGATTGGAAAGGAATTAGAATTTGAAATTCTGGTCAAGTATTCGATTTTTGAAGGCGATTCTACTAATATAACTTTTGTTTTCTATTTCAATCAACAGAAAAAGTTATGGCAATTTTTATGGATTTTTTGAAATCTTTATGTACTTGAGGTTTTTCATCGATTTTGGGTTGTTCAATCGATATCTAGAGAAATTCGTTTATTAAAATTGTTTTTGCACTTAAGGCGATTTCAGTGAAGCATTTATTGAAAGTCAATTCGTTGAAATTTCTAAAAAATGCATTGATATTGACTTAAAATCTGAAAAAGCTTATAATCTCGAACACTGAAGGATTCGAGATTCAGACACTGTTAATCGAAATTTTGGACTAAGGAAATCGAGATTCTAGAAGAGTTCTTCGACATTCAAGTATAAAGGAGAGGACTTCGAGATTTAAGTACCAGTGTTCGAGATTTTGGCTTTGTGCATTGAAATTATGTCCTTAGTCTTCGGAATTCAGACAAGGGTCTTCGGGGAACATTATCCTTCGTGATTTGAGATTAGGCATTCGAGATTCAGCCTTAGGTGTTCGAGATTCAATTTAGCCTTAGTTATTCAAAATTCGGTCTTATTTATTCGAGATTCGGCCTTAAGAATTTGAAATTTTGTCTGCTTTGATTGAGATTCAGGGTTAAGGTGTCGAGATTCAGTGTTAAAGCTTTGAAATTCACTGTGAAGGGTTTGAAATTCAGTTCAATTCACTCAAATTTCATTAAAGGTCTTGGAAGTCATTTTCAACAACTGTGAAGATGTCAAAGGATGCACATGCAATGTGTCCTGAAATCAACCCACCAATTCTATATAGAGAAGAGTATGTTCATTGGAGAGAAAGAATCTTTCCATGATTTGGCAGATGAAATGTTAGAGTCTTAACCTAATGGGTGAACTAAGTTCACAGTTATTATTCCAATTTTTCTAAATGGCAATCCTCTTAAGATGGTTCAAGAGACGAATCTGAACTGCAACAAAGTTTCTGTTACTGTCAATCCCTAATGAAATTTACATCAGCTTGACAAATAACAAAACAACCAACTCCATTAGGGATGAGGTTTGTACACTCATGACAGGATCATATAAAGCTGCAACCAAAAGGGCTGGAAACTGTCTGATGATATTTGAAATTTTTAGTGCAAGAGAAGGAGAGATGTTGGAAAACACTTATTAGAGTGTAACACCCGCAAGTTTCAGGTGATTTCACTTAAAACACAATTGATTATTTAAATCCTTTCAAATCATGATATTGTTATGAGGTTTACTATTGTCTATTTAAGAGTTACTTTTATTTAAGGAGATTGGTATATGTATATGTGTGTGTGTTTGTGTCTATATATATATATATATATATATATATATATATATACATATATATATATATATATATATATATATATATATATATATATATATATATATATATATATATATATATATATATATATATATATATATATATATATATATATATATCTGTGTGTGTGTGTGCACACGCGCGTACACACACACACACACACACTCTCTCTCTCTCTCTCGCATAAGTATGTAATAAATATATAAATAAAAGAAAATAATATCAAAATGGTGATAGAGAACATGAGGGAAAGGATAATAAATCCTAAAACAATGTTTGCATGATTCTTTCTTATTTGTGCATCTCTATTCCATCATCAACAATTCATTAAACTCCTCAAAACACACAATCTCCCACACATGAAATCTGAAAATTTATGGAGATTTAAAGGTCTGGAAAATTTGTAGAAAACAACATCAAATCATCAACAAGTATCTTCTTCATTCATTGTTGATAAGATTTTAAGGTAATCATTCCAATACTCAATCTAAAATGAGTCCAAATAAGATTTATTAATCTGAAAGTGGCTAATATGGTAATAATCATCAACACTTCAACTATATTCATAAAAGCTCCAAGAACATCAATGGGGTTTTAAGTAAGGTTTAGGATCTAATCTGAAATTATGTATAAAAGTAACAAAAAAAAGTGTTTAGAATCATAGATGGGATAATATTTGATTATTTAATTTTGTTATTGAATCCATGGATTGAGATTCCACCGTTTTTGGATTTTTGAAATTTTATTGAAAACTATAAATTTAAGGAAAGAATAAATGAAATTGAAGGGTGTAGGGTATTTTGGTCGGAAATCTGACCGGAGTGGGCGATGGCGGCGTGGCCAGTGGACACCGCCACTCTCCTTCTGGTTGACAGCACTCTGCTCTGACCGTCTGTTTTGTTTTCTTCTTCTTTCTTCTGGTTCCGGCAGTGAGCAAGAGAAGAAGATGGACATTGGGCTAAGTTGTAGTTGGACCCAAATTGTTTAGTGTCAGGTTAGATTCATTCGGGCTTATTTGGGTCATTAGTTTAGGTTAGTTACATTTGTTTAAGGGCTTTTTTTTTAATTATTTTTGGCCATATATGTTGTTCTTTTGTTTATAGTTTGCCGGTCATTTGCTTTCTTATTTTTTTGTTGCACCGAGAGCAAGGGAAAAGGGATGGGGGTTGTGAGTTGGTAATGGGCTACCATATTAGTGGATTTTATCTAATTAATTATCTATCAATATGAGAGTTTGATATTTATTTATAAACTTTAAATAAATATTAATTAGACTAACAAAGTAAATTTTAACAAATAGATTTATATTTTCCAAATTGGGACCTGAACTTTATTTAATTAAATAAGATAATGACGTTAGTAAAAAATTATAGCTATATTGATAAATAGGCACTGTACTTTGATATCAGAACTCTAGTGCTTTGATCGAGACGTGCGACTTTCGATAGTGATCAGCTGATATCGAGTAGTCGTTTGGCGAGTACGGGTTCCAAGAACTGTGAGTAATTTGATTTAACAAATGATCATACATGATATGTTTGCACTGTATATCTCATTCGTCCATTGCCATGATTATTGTTAAACTACTATGTTTAGTCTTGATTGTTGTTGTTTTTTCGTTGCCATGAGCTGTTATCTGAGAACATTTCCCCGGTATGCATACTGTGTATTATGTGGATTTAATGAGATTGTTGTGTGCTTCTGAGTTGTATGTCAGGCGAGCCGCATGTTTGTACACGTGCCAACCGAGCGAGTCGTGCGTCGTGTACTTGTTATCAGGCGAGCCGGTATCTACACCCTATTCATGTATGCTAAATTGAGCGAGTCGTAATGCTACACATGTTATATATGCTTGTCTGTGCTTTAAATCTTTTATTCGCTAGGCGACAGCTCACCCCGGTTGTGGGGATAACTTTTCAGGTGCAATTGATAGGTGTAAGGTATCAACATCAGGATATAGAGTTTGAGGACTCGTGGTATCTGAAAAGAATTTCACTTTTATTTTAATTATTGAACTTGTAATTGGGATGAGTAGATCCGTAAAAATTTGATTTGGTTGTAATAATTAAACTTCGTACTTTAGCGTATTCTGAATATTATGATTTTAACGTAGAAAGCTTTTATATCATTACTTTTGAGCTTTATATAGATATTGGTAAATAACGTCACGTTATTAGAACGAGACATTTAAGTTAACAGAGACACAGGTGGTTTAAGTGAATTAAGTATCTCTTAGGTACTTAGTCTAAAACCGTTGGATGCATGATCAATATTAGCTTAATTTATGATTATATGAGTTTAACTCGGCCCTGATGGCCTTAGGAAATTGGGTACGGTTAAGATAGAGTTTAAATGTAACCTTCATAAAATACATAAACATATGCCCTTATGAGCATACCAGAAATTAATCAAGTATGAAAATATAACGAAAAATTTAATTTAATTCATAAATTTTACTTCAGTACCATGGCTAACGACGGGAGCCAGAGTATTCCATGCGTGGAGCGAGTCGTTGTAGAATCAGAGGATATCGAGAATACTGATGGAGGGTGTGAGGATGATTACTGAACGAGCGTTGTTAACTCGTCAAAAATAACCACTAAATACCTCAGAAGTTATGATAAGTAGGGATCATCTCCATTTGGAGAAAGAGGTTAACTACACGTATTCGAGAGACTAGCGTTACGAACTTTGGTCGATAATAGTGAATATTTGCAAAATAATGTTACTTGCCAAAAAAGTCATAAAACTAACTACTTTGCACGATTGTAAGCGAAAACCTTGATTAAGTGTGTTTAAATAAATACGTTAAACGAGAATAACCACTCCCGGATTCGACACTTAGTTTTCATGTGTTACTTTCATGAACAATATTAAGAGTATATTGACATAATCTTTTATAATCGTTATTAATGTCATTACGTGATCTTGGGTATAGCGTGTGTTACTTTAATTAATCGTTTAAATTAAACATATAACTCGACATGAATAATAAACTATCAACGAACTATCTTACGAAACGCAACAAAGTAAATAACGATCATAGTGTTTACAATCAAAGCATAAATATTCAACACACGTAAACATAAATAAATCATTCATAAACATAAACACTTAGCATTCGTGGTTCCTCCAGGAGTGACTATCGCGAAACTAGTCGAACATCATGTGTGCAGTGATCAAGAGTTTCCTGATTGATCGTAGGTAGAGTCGTGCTTTGTCTCGTGCGTTCTTCGTAACACCGTGTCCACTTAAACGTGATCAATCCAGGGTTTTTTCTTCAGAAAACGCGTTCCCTTTTTCGTCTCATACCTCCAATATATGTAAGCAAACCCCCAAACACTAAATAAAATGCGGAACTAAGTTTTATGGATTGGACACAGGCTTGCGCCTCCTGCCTTGCGCCTGGGTCTGTGCCTGCTCAGCGGTCCAGGGTATGCTCCTCGTCTTTTGGTAGCCAAAATCTTTTGTTGAGCACACGTTTTGGGCGCAGGCCTGCGCCCCGCCTACGCCCTGGGTCACCGATTGAGCTCAAATTCACCGGACTTGTGCTTGAGATGATTATCTACTTTCGTAATGAAATTTATCGATAATTAAACATTTTAAGGCATGTTTTAATTTTAAACTAACTTTTTTTCACTTTATAAACACGGTTAATGATAACCAGATCAATTACGACTTAGATGATTATATCGGAGCCGAGGGAGAGCCGCTGACTCTCTTGAGCCCTGGATGATGAGATACATGGCTCGATATGTACGATATGTAATGGATGAGAGTCGTGCGAAAATGCAGCAGAGTCCCCGGGAGATTCGAGATCTGATTGCTAGTTCTCGATCTAATGCGGGCAATCATATAGCATCCGCTTGTACTGGTGGGGGAAATACTTTGGGGACTGAGACTGGTAGTCAACGATCTGATCGTGCTTCGTTGAAGGCCTTTAAGGGGTCTAGGGCGAAGGAGTTTTACGGGAGTATGAAGCCTGTGAAGGCTCTGGAGTGACTGGAGTGTTCAGAAAAGGCATTTTGATCTGGATACTAAAATGGTGGAGTATGCTGCAGGGATGTTAGTGGGTCCAACACTAACATGGTGGAATAACACATTGAGCATTGAGGGAGATTGGTTCCGATTTGGTAGGAACGATGACTTGGGCTCAGTTTAGGAAAAGATTTCAGGATCAGTACTGTCCATCTGATTTGACTAGAGAGATCAAGAGACAGTCCTTGTCTCTGCGACTGGAGGGACTTACTGTTCAGGATTATGATGTGGTCTTCAGGGAGAAATCCTATTTGTGACGAGATATGTGCTAGATTAGGAGACGAGGGTAGTTATGTTTGTGACTGGGCTTTGTGCTGAGTACGGGTGAGCATGGGGCGGTTACAGAAACCGAAAATTCCAGTTTTTGAAATGGGGAAACCGTTCAGTTTCGAGTTTTTCCAGTTTTGGTTTTTCTGTTTTCCGGTTTGGATTATCGGCTTTTCGTTTTACACCCGTGGGTTTTTTGGTTTTTGGTTTTTCGAAAACGGTTTGGTTTTTGGGTTTAAACCCGAAAAATCTTAGACATTTTTTACTAAATTTGAGTTTTTCTTTACTAAAGTTATGATTTTCTTTACTAAAATTAAACAATATTTAATAAATAATTAAAAAAATAATTGCTTACCTGATTTTTAATCAATTTAATTATGTGTTAGTTTGATACTTTGATCTACTAAAATTAGATATTAATTATTAATTTAGTTAGTTTGATACTTTAATTAATTAAACTTACTAACTTAGGCTTTGAATTAATTTAAGTAAGTTATTCATGTAGAAATATAATAAAAATGTTTATACCAATTAATTACTATTATTTAAATCAGATATAATATATATATATATATATATATATATATATATATATATATATATATATATATATATATATATATATATATATATATATATATATATATATAATTGAAAAATGCTTCCACGTGAATATAAGTAAAAGAGTTTGTAATAATGAGGACTAGGGATACTAACATCAAATACGAGTTGACAGTAGGAAATTAACTCAAATCAATATAATCATATATATATATATATATATATATATATATATATATATATATATATATATATATATATATATTATATTTATTGAGTTAATTTCTACTGTCACTCATATTTGATGTTATATCCTAGTCCTATATTACAAAGCTTCTTTTACTTATATTTACGTGGAAGCATTTTTCAATTATATATATATATATATATATATATATATATATATATATATATATATATATATATATATATATATATATATATATATATATATATATATAATTGAAAAATGCTTCCACGTAAATATAAGTAAAAGAAGCTTTGTAATATAGGACTAGGATATAACATCAAATATGAGTGACAGTAGAAATTAACTCATATATATATATATATATATATATATATATATATATATATATATATATATCAAATTAATTTAAAAACCGATTCGATTTGGTTTTTTCGGTTAGGTTTTGAGAGGGAATCTGAAACCAAACCATGTACTCCAGGTTTTTCGGTTTCGGTTTTTTGGGCTTCCAGTTTGGTTTTTGCTCACTCCTAGTACTGAGATTAAAGAACTTGTTGATACCATACACCCGCTTATTTGTTTCGATTGTGGGGTTCAAGACCATGTAGCGTGGAACTATCCTCGGTGGAGACATAGTCAGAATATGAGGGATAGCGTTGCATCGATGAGTCAACCACCTGCACGTCTGGCTCCACCGAGGAGAGACGACACTGATAGAATTCCGACCCGGAGACCTGTGCTTTTCAGATCACTGCTCATGAGGCCTTTGAGACTCCTGATGTGGTTACACGTATTTTACTTAATGCTTTACTCGCTTATGTGCCTCTTTTGCATGCCATCTGAATGTACTTCTTTTATATTGTTTAATTCCATAGATGTTGAGACCATGAGCGAGCGTGTGGTATAGGCTTAAAAGATTTACTTGTAAGCTTAGTCTTGGTGATCAATATTTCATTTTAGAACTTGTAGTTATATTTACCAGGGAATTGAATGTGATTGTGGTATGG
The DNA here is from genome assembly GCA_020465985.1 of Centrapalus pauciflorus. Lineage (NCBI taxonomy): Eukaryota > Viridiplantae > Streptophyta > Magnoliopsida > Asterales > Asteraceae > Centrapalus > Centrapalus pauciflorus. The sequence continues at coordinate 68,349 of JAANYP010004272.1, forward strand.
ATTAGTTGGATGCTTATAATGCTCATGTTATTTGTTCAAGAAGTAGGATTCACATTTCGAGTGAGTATGATAATGTTATATGTATTTATAGTGCTTTGATGCAACAGGGAAGAGTAAATCGCATATACATTGAGGTAGTTGAAAGGCCCTTTGAGGATATATTCGACACATGACCTAGAGTTGGCAGCGATGATGGTTACATTGAAGTTATAGATATGTTAATTATATGGCAAGGGATGTCAACTAGTCATTAATACGTGAAACTAAAAATCTTACTATGACATGTACAATAAGAAAGAATTTTATGATATCGAATTTGTTGAGATAAGCGTTATCAGCTAGCATTTGATGTCTGGGCGCATGATTAGATAAGTAGTATGATATCCGAGGAGTATTAGTGCTTGCTTTTCGAAATTGAGTGATTAGTGTTAATAGTTTATGTGAGTTTCCGTAGGCAAGAGACATGCTGAAGGATCGAGATGTTTCGTAAAACATATAACCATATTCAGATTATTCACGAGCGGTTAAGAGTTGTTCAAAATAATAATAATAAAGATGTATTCGGATTAAGTATAGATTAGTTGAGCTCGAGAATGATAGTTATGTGACACTAAGGTGGCGTTTGGTTTGCGGAATTTTAGAGAAACTGGTGGATTAAAATCCCTTCTCTTATCATGTTTGGCAAACAAAAAAGAGAGATTTCATTTTCTTTTAGCATTTCACAATCCTCTTTTTTAAGATTTTAGAATTCTTTCCTACCCCCTTATTATTTCAAGATCTCATATCTTTACATTTCAAATTCCTAACCAAATGATAATATTATCCTTATCCTTGACCTAACCACCACATACCTATACCTATTGACCCTACCTTACCCTACCCTACCAATACCAACCCCATCCCACCCCACCCCACCTACCCCCTCACACCCCATCACATCCTACCCTACCCTACCGTAACTACATATACCCAACAATTATAACTATCAAACACTACCTACTTACACCAATCCATTGTATCATACTCTACCGTACCTACCCATCCCTACCCACCATGCCTACCCATCCTACCCATACCTACCCCAACCTAACTAAACATCATATCTTGCTTTCGCCCATCCTACCTCACCTATATCTTAATATGCATACCCACCTCATACTACTCCTTCTCACCCAACCCTACCCACACCACCCTAACCTACCATACATATTCACCTACCTTACCCTCACCCATCCCACACCAAATACACATCGTATCCTACCCTCATCCATCCTACCTTACCAACATCTAGCTATACACACCCATCCCAGACTACCCTTTCACATCCCATCCCATCCCATCACACCTTACCTACCTCACCCACCCCTACCTACCATGCTTACGCTACCCCTATCTATCTACACCTTGCCCACCTTTTAACATAACCTACCCTACCTCTTTTACACCTACCTGCTTTACCCATATCATTTTGACACATTTACAAATAAAATTTTTTTTACAAATAATTAAACTTGAAATCCTGCAAACCAAACACATGACATGATTCAAATCCTGTCACATTTGGATCCTATCATTTTCTAATTCTATCATATTTAAATCCTGGTATATCAAAATCCTATAATCCAAACGCTACCTAAAAGTGCTTCCATGGAAAGAGTTTATGTGAATTGGAGAGTTCAGTCCTAGGTTTGGGATGTATAGGATTAAAGAGTGTATATGTGTGCAGATTTACTGATTAGAGTTATCACAGTAGTTGGTCGGTCTACATAATGTATATCATCTTAGTTTTGTAATAAAATGTTTAAAGGATTTCGAAAGAACGATACTCACCCAAGATGTTAGGATTTGTGCGAGGCTTAGAAATGTCAAGATGGTTAAATTGAGGTGGCATATCACCGAGGTCCGAAAATTGCATGGAAATTTAAGACAGTGATGTTGTCAAAGTACCCGATTTACTTAAGTTCGTATGATCTCAAGGACGAAAATCAATCCAACGGGAAAGATATTGTAACGCCTGCAAGTTTGAGGTGATTCCCTAATCTTAAAACACAATTAATTAATCCTTTAAAATCATGATATTGGTAAATATGTATATGTGTGTGTACACAAACACACACACAGACACACACACACACACACACACACACTCTCTCTCTCTCTCTCTCTCATAAGTATGTAATAAATAAATAAATTAATTAATAAAAGAAATTAATATCAAAATAGTGTGAGTGAACATGGGGGAAAGGATAATAAATCCTAACAGAATGTTTGCATGATTCTATCTTATTTGTACACCTCTAATCCATCATCAACCATTCATTAAAACTCCTCAAAACACACAATCTTGCACACATGAAATCTGAAAAAAATTTACGATTTAAAGGTCCGGGAAATTTGTAGAAAACAACATCAAATCATCAACAAGTGTCTTCTTCATTCATTGTTGATAAGATTTTATAGTAATCATTCCAAAACTCATTCTAAATTTCAGTTCAGGAATGAGTATTTTTTGTCAATGTTAAAATCTATAAATGAGTCCAAATAAGATTTATTAATCTGAAAATGACTCATATTTGGTAATAATCATCAACATGTTCAACTATATTCATAAAAAGCTCCAAGAACATCAATGGGATTTTAAGTGGGTTTTAGGATCTAAATCTTAAATTATGTATAAAAGTAACAAAAAAAGTGTTTAGAATCATAAACGGGATGATATTTGACGATTTATTTCGATTTTGAATCCATGAGATTGAAGGTTGTAGGGTATTTCGGTCGGAAATCCGACAGCAGTAGGCTGACCGTCGGCGGTGCCTTCTGGTTGGCAGCACTCTGCTCTAACCGTCTGTTTTTTTTTTCTTCTAGTTCCAGCAGTGAGCAAGAGAAGAAGAACATGGATATTAGGCTTATTTGTAGTTAGACCTAAATTATTTAGTGTTAGGTTAGATTAATTTGGGCTTATTTGGGTCATTAGTTTATGTTAGTTACATTTGTTTTAGGTCTTTTATTTTTAATTATTTTGGGTCATATCTGTTGTTCTTTTTTTAATAGTTTTGCATTCATTTCCTTTCTTCTTTTTTTTTGTTGCACCGCGAGCAATGGAAAAGGGATGGGGAGTTGTGAGTTGGTAATGGGCTACTATATTAGTGGATTTAATCTAATTATTTATCTAACAACACGAGAGTTTGATATTTATTTAATAAACTTTAAATAAATATTAAGACTAACTAAGTAAATTTTAACAAATAGATTGATATTTTCCAAATTGGTCCATAAACTTTATTTAGTTAAATAAGATAACAGCGCTAGTAAAAAATTATAGAGTTAACAATATTGATAAATAGACAATGTACTTTGATATAAGGACTTTAGTACTTTGATCGAGACTTGTGGCTTTCGATAGTGTCAGCTGATATCGCTCGCTTGGCGAGTACGGATTACAAACACTGTGAGTAATTTGTTTTAATTTCACAAATGATATTACATGATATGTTTGCACTGGATATCTCAATCGTTTTCTTTGCCATGATTATTGTTTAACAATCATGCATTGCCTTGATTGTTGTTATTTATTTCGTCACCATGAGTTTTGTTATGAGAACCATTCCCCGATATGCGTACTGTGGATTTAGTAAGGTTGTTGTGTGCTTCTGAGTTGCATGTCGGGTGAGCCACATGTTTTGTACACGTGCCAACCCTGCGAGTCGAACGTCATGTACTTGTTATCGGGCCGGTAACTACACCCTATTCATGTATGCTAAACCGAGCGAGTCGTAATGCTACACATGTTGAAATTGAGGTGATATGTGTGTTAATCGTGTTATATATGCTTTTCTGTGATTTTAAATCTGTTACTCACTAGGCAACGACTTAACCTGATTGTGGGGACAACTTTTCAGGTGCAATTGATAGGAGTAGGGCATCGACATCGGGATCTAGAGTTTGAGGACTCATGGTATCTAGAAAAGACTTTCGCTTTTATTTCAATTATTGAACTTGTAATTGGGATGAGTAGATCCCTATACATTTGGTTTGGTTGTAACAATTAAACTTCGTACTTTAACGTACTCCGAATTTTATAGTTTGAACTTAGCAAGCTTTTATATTATTACTTTTAACGTTTATGCTATAGAATTTGGTAAATAACGTCACGCTATTATAACAGTGCCTTTCATACAAGTTTGTGAATCTAGTGAGTGAGATCAAAAGAAATGGAGTCTCAAAATCCAATCTGGATATTAATGTGAAATTCTTGAATGTGTTGAATCCTGAGTGGAAAAAATACTCTCCATTTTCATCTAACAGACCAAGAATATAGATGAGATGAATATTCATATGGTTTTTAAGAATCTCAATAACTACCATGTGTTGTTTGATAAAGATAAATGAAAAGAAATGGGCTTAGAAACCATTTCCTGGGCACTAGCTGAGAAGAAATATAAGGAAGTTTCTAAGAGAGAGAGACATTTTTGTTGAAAGTTCATGAGAATCTGATTCTTCTGATACAAGCAAAGATTCAGACATTGGAGAGATGAAATGAAATGACAGATGTCTCTCTTAACAAAAGTTATTCAAAAGAAGTTTTATAGAAAGCCAACAAACAATAAACTAATGTATAAATTTGGATTGTGAAAGTATGATAAGGGAGAAAGCAGTAGGAAAAAGTATGAGAAATACAAGAAGTATGAGAAAGAGAAGCCTACGGCCAAGGAGGAGGAATAAAAGTGTTACAATTGCGATATACCGGGACAACCTTTGTAACAACCTGAACTGTGCTTATCATTAAGCTACAAGTGTAGCATTAATAAATAGGTCAAATATAAGCTTAATTACATAATTAACAATGCAATTTTAATGTAAGTTAATAAAAGTAATAAAATATTAATTAATAAGTTAATGGAATATGTACTAAGTGATTTAAATGAAAGTTAATAAAAGTTACAATTAAGTCAAAAGTTTTAAATATAAAGTTTGTAATGTTGAAGAGATAAATGAAAGGAATGAAAAATATAAAAGTTTTGTGGCCAATTTGTGAATTAAGCAAACCTTATTTATATAAATACCTAATTTCATTTCACCTGCTCTCATTTTTTTGTCATTTGCAAAGAAAAACAATCTCTCTCAAAGAAAGCATACGGTTTCTTCATCAACATTCTCACAAGTTGGAACCAAATTCAAGAAATTAAGTAAAGGAATCATCAAAACAAATATCAAGCAACAAGTTCATAACAAGATTTGAAGGTGAATTTTGTTTTCTTAGTTGTTCTTGAATGTGTAATGGAACAGGATATATATATATATATATATATATATATATATATATATATATATATATATATATATATATATATATATATGTGTGTCTGTGTGTGTGTGTGTGTGTGTGTGTGTGTGTGTGTGTGTGTTTCAATCTTCTTCAAATCATGAAATTAACCAAGGATTTGTCTTACAAAGTTTAAAGGGAGTGCATGCATGTTTATATTTGTTGTTCATGTTGGGAAAGGGGATCTATTTGATAACGAAAATTGCACAGGATCGAAATAATCAAAACTTGATCTTTATTAGCATACCATTGAATTCACACTTTACAAATTTTGATTAAGGTTCCTATTTATAAATGACTAAGAAGACGCAACCTTTCATGGAACCTTTTCGAATAGTTGTGTCTATTCACGAAGAGACACACCCTTTCGGTTTTGTCTATTGACTATTCTAGTCCTTATACTTTCACTAATTACAATAATCATACATTAACTAATCTAAATTACATATTTAACTTAACAATCATGATTAATCTATCATTCTCCCCCTTAATCTTGATTGTTGCTTGATAAGTCTTCAACTTCAAGTAGTTGTCTCATTGTGACGAACTTGATCCTTGGTAGTGCTTTTGTAAGTATGTCAGCTCTTTGTTTTTCTCCGTTGATGTGTTCGACTATCAAATCTTCTCTTTCAACACATTCTCTGATGAAGAGGTACTTGGTGTCAATGTGTTTACTTCTTCCATGAAATACTGGATTCTTCATTAAGGCTATTGCTGACTTGTTATCAACATAAATCTTGATCTTCTGTTCTTCAGTATTTGTAATCTTGCTAAGTAATCTCTTTAACCATATTGCCTGAATTGCTGCTGCAATAAACTCTGATTCACATGATGATAATGCTATTGTTCCTTGTTTCTGAGTACTCCATCTAATTGGTGAATCTCCAAAGTAGAAAACTATTCTTGTTGTTCCTTTTCCTTCTTGTGTATTAATACCATAACTGCTGTCACTATAACCTTCTAGGTTGTTTCCTCCTTTGTATTCATAAGATATTCTGTAATCTTTAGTTCCTTTGATGTACCTTAATATTTGCTTAATAGCTTTCATATGTTGCTCTTGAGGCTCTTGCATAAAACGACTAAGTAATCCAACTGAGTAACTTAAGTCGGGTCTATTATGCAATAAGTATCGTAAACATCCAATTATGCTTCGATATTCTGTAGCATCTACATAAGTTCCTTCTGTAAGGTTTGTCGATTTGAGTCCTGGTTCCATAGGTATTTTTGCATCATTGCAGTCTAACATTCCTGCATCTTTGAGTATCTTATTTCCGTAGGCTGTTTGTTTTATTGAAATCTTGTCATAACTGTAGGTCCCGAGAGGTTCCCAAAGTATATAGCTTTAAGCTGTAGAGGGGGGGGGGGTGAATACAGCTATTTAAAAACTACACACTATTTTCTCAATGTTTGTATGTATTATCAACAATTTGTTAATTTCAAACAAGCTTGAATGCGGAAAGGTTCAAGCTGAGATGACAGATACAACAGTATGTTTACTAGTCTAAGACAGACTCAAACTAGATTACAATGAATACACTCACTAATAAGCACTCACTGTGTTTACAAGACTTAGAGGAACAGCTTAAGTAGAACAGCTTAAACATAAAGAAATTGTATTACATAAGCAGACTTGCATGCATGAAGGATATACTTGCACGTTCACTCTTGGCTTCAGCACTTAGCTTTTTGGCTTGATCTTTCTGTCCTTAGAAGCTTCCTTTTATACTCACTCAGAGGATCTAAGAGAAGTTTCTTCATTGGACGAAATGAAAAAGGAGAAGTCTTGTTGAAAAGACAACATAACCTTTTCTACACTTTCTAAAAGCAGACTTGTCTTCTTATGAGCAGAACTTTTGTCTTTTCACTTTGTCTACTGTTGCATTGCCTTTAACTAAATAAGGAATGTCAACTTTGCGTCTTTCTTCCTTGTAAAGGCCTATTTTGATATAAGAAAAAGGTCTGTCACCCTTTTTCAAATAACCTTTTGTCTTTATGTAACAGAACAGCTTGGGCAGGCTGAGCAGTTCTGATTTCCACTTTGTCTTCGACTTTGTAAACTGATCTTGTAGTCAAAAACAATACATGAGGACTTGGAAACACATCCCATAAAGTGTTTAGTCTGTTCACAAAGAACAGGTTCTGTTCACAAAGAACAGAACACTTGTAAGATGCCCAAGCTACTCACCAGTATAGAGCAGCGTAGACAGTTTATGTCCAGCCTGTTCAGCAGACAGAGCAGCTTGAACAAACTGTCTTAGTTGCAACACATGCAATACGTAGAACAGCTTTGGACTGATATTGCAAATCATTTTCAGGTTTCAATAAGGCATATAACAGGCCTTAAATTCAACCTTCAAATGCATCAACAGGTTTGATTAGTAATCTCCCCCTCAGATGCAGAACAGGTTTGACTGAGGCTTTAAGGTCTACCACTACTAGATCTATCTAGACGCGGATCCGTGAACGAGTGCGGAATCCTCGTTAACGGTTAGACGGACAACTCCCAACCACGAAACACGGGGACTATTAGACGCTGAACGAATGACACACGAACGATCCTACGAACTAATTCTCTCCGAAACACACCAAAAGCTGATGATAAACTCGAGATCGCCTTAAGCTTAATTCCTCACGAATTCTGCTAAAAGTCCTCTAATGATTCGAGTCTATCCCTAATTTATAGACCCTGATTCGAGTCTGTTGTGGGCCAAGCTCAAATCTGGCCCAAGGCCCATTCGAGTCTGTCCACAAAGACACTCTCAAATCTGGGCATATTCGAATCTAAGGACACATTCGAATCTATCACAGATTCGAATGTCTTCCCTTATGTAATTCGAATCTAGCCAAAACATTTAAACACTTGTGATGAAACTTATGTTAATACCTTATGATTGATTTTTATCTTTGAACTTTATGTTTGAACTTCTTTGTAATACGTTACATCAAGTTCAAACATACAAACACTAATAAATATCAACTATATATAACATATATATAACAAACACATGCTAAATCACAATGTAAGATCACTTAGACTGCTATCGTCACACAGGATGTACCAACGGACTCCCCCTTGACGATAGCTTCTAATAATTCACACATTTGACTTAAAAACTTTGTTTATTTATTGATTCAAAATACTACCAGCATACAAACCTTTCTCGACACATACCTTGACTACATTTTCATACTTATTAGCTTCACCGTCCATATGTGTATCACTTGAGATCTTACAGGCATTCAAAATGTGAAGATCATCTTTGGAGAGGTTTACCAGGTGAAGAGGGTCGTAGACTCTAAGAATAACATTTTCTTCTAAGTCTTCCATGACCGCTTCCCCAGTCTCCGTGTCAGCATACCACCACTTCAGATTCTTCAAAATATTTTGTGGCATCGGCTTGAGAGGAACCTTCCTAAGACATCTAGCCGGCTTATAGTGAATCCTCATCCAAGGTCGTCCAGTTAGAGGATCAATACGTGACGGATCCTCTACTCTTCTCCCGACCCTTGGATTCAAACGCTCGAACTTCCTTGATCTCCCTTCCTTTCTTATAATTCTTTCAATTACGCTCGCGTAGGGATCATTGCCAATGTTTATCAGATCTTTCCAAGCTAGCGCAGTGATTTCGATCTTTGGCAGGGAGTTGAACGCTTTTAAAGTTCGCCTCATGTACTGAAGCCCGTCTTTTCTTTTTATTACAAATATCTGCAGATCTCTGTCAAAGAACCAGCTTAAAATTCGCTCAGACAGCTTCCCAGTACCCGGCACTCTCATTGTCTTTTTAATCGCTATTTCCTTCTCTTCAGCCCTGAACCATAGCTTTCTTTTTTATTCATTAGTTAGCTCTCATGCAGGTTCTTCTGTTGATGGCTGAGGGTTCAATGCAGCATTTATCACATCTACATTGAAAATTCTATTGCCATCAATCAAGTATGTATCGGTGATAGGATTCTGCTGCACAATTATCTCGTCAGCTTCATCATCCTCATCAGCGACTACCTCATCATCTGACTGCCAGTCCACTATCTCTTCTGGCACAAACTCGCCTTCTTTAAGCTCTTCATCTTCATTATCAAAACCTACATCCAGAGGATCATCATCGAGATCCATAAGAGTGTCTATCATTTCACTGATCTCAAACTCTGTATGCTGTTTTGATGAACTTGCTTCACCCCTTTCTTCTTCAGCTTGACTTGGCTCCCCCTGAACTTGTGTAGTTTGAGCTGCAGTAAAATCTACAGGCTCATTCTCATTATGTGCACCGGGATCATTGCCTTCGTCATCTCCATCTCTAGGCTGCACCTCCTGATCCTTACAACTTGTCTCCCCCTGAGCTTTTAGATTTTTCAAGAGCTGCTCAATGAGGGACCGCATCGATCGGATTTCAGCTGATTGACCTGCAACAAGGATTTTATCTCTGTGTTTTCGTCCCGGACATTTTCCACAATCTTCCTTAACTCGGCATTGTCTTTATCAAGATTTGCGTTATGCGCCTGGAGCTCTCCGACAGCCTTTGTTAGGGTTAAGATCTGAACATGCTGGAAGTCAACACGTCCCTTTAGTTGCATAAACCTCTGATTTTCAGCATAGGCGGTGGAAGTAGATGGAATGGATTGTAAAGGAGCTGGGATGAAGGTTGATGGAATGTATGGTTCATGTTGGGGTGGTGGAGATGGTGGAGCTGTGGCTTGAGGTTCTGAACTTGGAGTTTGAGTTTGTTGGGCTTCAGATGCTTCAGATGCTGATGTTGACCCTTGCATGAACCTGTGACGTTTGGCCCGCTGCCTAGTCACCAAGGGTGCAACTTCCTCCTCTTCGAAGTCTGATTCTTCCGATTCCCTTGCTACTCTCCTTCTCGATGGCTCTTCATTGATAACGACGACTCGTGAGCCATAAGTTTCGAAGCGAACTCGAGAGTCAGTAGCTTAAGATTCAGGAGCTTCAACTTCAATCTCCTCCATATCCTCCGACTCGGATTCAGATGATGTCAAACCTTTATCTGCCTGTTCTGGCTCATACTCTTCGACATCTCTTAATACGTCTTCTTCTCCTTCAGGTGGACTGAGCAATTCACCAACTAATGCTGTGGCCACATCTTCGTTTGCATGAGGCCCTGCCTCCCATATTTCATTCAGCGTCTGACATAACTGTTCAGCTTCCCTCGGTACATTTGAGGGCCCAGCTTCTTGAACATTTGAGGGCCCGACTTCTGAAATATCTGGTTGCTGGCTTGTCGAAGGCCTGGTTGCCGGAATTTGACTCGCTGCAGGTCTTTGACGGTGTCTTTGAGCGCGCGGCTGCTGTTGTTGTTGTGGTTGTTGTTGTGGTTGAAACTCAACGACCCCTGCCCAGTTGGCATCTTCCGGGGCTTGAAAGTTCCTATCTACAATTGCTCCGAATAGTGGACGTGCAACAGGAACAGCCAATCTTCCTCGGTGTGAGGAACAATCAGCGAAAATCCTTTTGTCCAGGATGGCAACACTCTGAAAGTCATTTGTCATCGGCAAGTTCGGCAAAAAGTGTCTTATCAACATCATAATGAACCTCGGATAGAGCAAAAACTGTTGATTCTCGGGAGCAGATATCTGATGAGCAAACTCCGAAAAGATCATCTCCGAAAAACTATATGGGCGATTATACACCATAGCGACAATCCCCGATTGAATCTTCGCGACAATATAGTCAAACCCTGCCTTTTTCGCAGCAAAGCACACCATAAATACATGCGCCAAAAACCTCCATTGTCCTATCAATCCACTTTTCATGTATGACACTTTTGTCACATCGAGACTGTACCCCATTCTTTGAAAGGCCGCTTGCCTTATAGTCAACGGAAATTCGATTGGCCCCGCTTCTTCTTCCCGAGTGCCCAGCTGCAGCACTTGACGAATCATAGCAGCCGAAAATACCAATGGCTGTCCTTCAATGCGAGTGCGTAGAACTGTCGGAGTGACCGAGCAGTCTACCTGCACATGGTCATAAAATTGACGGATGTAGGGTAACACTAGCTGCACATTATGCCATAGTGCATGTCCGATCCTTGATTCAGCGAGAAAATCCAGTACTTCACGGAATCCCTGCGCCTCAGGGAGATTCAGGTCTGGATGAAGCACCATATTGTGCTTGGGAACGAACGCTCGAATAGCCATTTCTGCACAATAAACAAAACCATTAGATCCATTAAAAATTAATAAACTTGTTTAAATTTAAATTTGTTTTATTTTGAACTTGTTTAAGTACAAAATCCAACACGATTAAATTTCTACAAGTTTAATAACATTTAAATTAAATAGTGCAAATAACAAATATAATCGAAAGTAACAAATTCGAAGTGTCCTTAATCGAATATAATGGACAGATTCGAAGGTCATGGTCATCTCGAATCTAATGACAGATTCGAGAAACCCATGAGCAGATTCGAATCCCATGAACAGATTCCAACGGCCGTTTTCATTCAAGGATCAAATCTCTTGATTTTAACCTTTATGGACTTAGAAAATTACATTCATTAGTCCTACTAGCTACTTATCACAGAAATATGCCTTTAATTTGATTGTTTATCGGCCCAAATTTGGTAATTTTGTAAAAACCCTATTTTGACCCTTAAACCTTCAAAATTCGTTGATTTTGCCTAAAATTGTGTATAATACTACATAAATCTTGTACAATCATGTTGATTATACCTAGGTACAGTAGTAGAGTCGAACACACAAGCTTTAAACTCGATGAAATGTCCTTTAGGAGAAAAACGATAGATTCGAAGATAGATTCGAAATCGCTGAAGATAGATTCGAGGAAGTAAATTCGAAAACAGTAAGAAGTAAATGACTTCACTGTTGACCTATATATACTACCTACCTTCGAGTCTAAGCGTAGACTCGAATCTACTGACAGATTCGAAGTCTTACCTCTTCGAGTCTGTCTTATATTTGAAACCACCAACACTTAGAAATATTTCAAAAATTTTGAAATAACTTCAACTTTTCCAACCTTTTTCTACGGTATCGTGTAACCAGATAAACTATGCTAGTCCTTTTACCCTAAGCAACAGATATTTCACGCAATGTTTATTTTATTCAACTTTGAATGCACCCTTAGTAACTTTTGACCTTTTACCTAAGTAAAAATTAAACTAAACTAAGATAAAATAAAATAAACTAAAGTAAAGTAGAAATAAAATTTTGACAAAAAATTTAATCTAGACTTAAGCTATACTACTTAGAAAAATTTACAAGCTAAGCTAAATACTAAAACAAAATATTTTTGATGAGAATAGTCTAAGAAAGGTTCAATCAGATAGCGATGTCTGATACTTACTTTCAGTACTTGAGCTTTCACACTTAGGAATTTTTTTTTATTCCTTTGATTATTTGTCGTGACATACCTATTTAGCGGATTGTTGGTATTTTACCCCTTTAAACACTCTACATTTCGGAACATCTCTTGGCATTTTTATTTATCAGGAAATTATCTTACGTGACTCAGACATAGACATACTTTTATGATCAAGGCACACAGACAAAGATTCTAACTTGTTGGTATTTGCAAACTTTCTATAAAAGACAACCATCGGACACAGGTCTGTATTTTCATACAACAAAGTGTCTTAGATTGACTTAAGGTTTATTTTTAAAGTTAGCAGACAGCGGTGACAGGTCTGTACTGACGTACAACAAAGCGACATATCTGCTAACCTGAATCTAAACAGAGACAACAGGTCTGTACTTACGTACAACAGAGTTGCATGTTTTCGACTCTCAGTTTATGTGATATTTCTATTCTTTCCATTTTCAGATGTATTTGATGTTGCCATACATCCCCAGAAAGTTTGCATACCTCATTTAGACTCAAAGTTTGTATGTCTTGTACATAAAAATTAAGACCGATTGGTCGTACATCTAAGTTAGCGACACGCTTGACTTTTTCTAGAATATTTTATTAGCCTTGAGATTCCCTATATGTATTATGCCTACCAACACATCAAACTAAATAAAGTATAACACTTAGGATTTAGTTGCATTATGTGTGAAAGCCTAAACACTTAGAGTTTGTAACGACTGTGCTAGTTTTCGTCACTTTGAACCTATGTATCTAAGACTTAACTCTTTTTTCTGATATTCTCTTTTTTTGTATTTTTGTAATTTTCTCTCTTTTTTCTTTTGTTTTTCATAAGAGAAAGCAGTAAAATAAGCCAACCTACTAACTTACTAAAAATAGAAACTTACTAAAAATAGAAACTTACCTAAATTAGCAGACTACTAAAAAGAAAGAAAAACTACGAGTTATAAAAGAAAATAAGCTACTACTTCTAAGGCCAAATTACTCTAGGTTGCGCATTCCATTCAGTTGAATTAAATACTCAAACCGTGACTTATCAAATGCTTTGGTAAATAAATCTGCATTATTATCTTCTGTTGCCACTTTTACCAGTTTGATTAAGTTCTTTTCAGCACAATCACGAATAAAATGATGTCTTATGTCTATGTGCTTTGTTTTATTATGTTTGACTGGATTATTAGTTATAGCAATAGTAGACTGGTTATCTATCCTAATAGGAGTTTGAGTGTAAGCCAAACCGTAATCCCGCAATTGTTGTTGTATCCACAGAACCTGTGAGCAGCAACTACCAGCAGCAACATACTCGGCCTCGCACGTTGACACGACTACCGATGTTTGTTTCTTGCATTGCCAGGACACCAATCTCCCTCCTAGGAACTGACAACCTCTAGTCGTTGATTTGTGCGTCAAGCTGCATCCTCCGTAGTCAGAATCAGTGAACGCCTCCAACTCTAGATCTCCTTCCGCGTGATACCAAAGTCCCAGCTTCGGTTTCGACTTGAGGTATCGTAGAATCCGCTTCACAGCTTTCATATGCATCTCCTTCGGATTTGCTTGAAACCTAGCACAAATACAAACATCAAACATAATATCAGGTCTTGAAGCAGTTAAATACATAAGTGACCCAATCATGGCCCGATATAAAGTCGGATCCACATCGGTATCACTTTCAGTACCCGGCCCGAGATTATGATTCACTTGAATCGGTGTGCTGAAATGGGCAGTCAACTTAGTTCCTTCCATCCCAAACCGTTCTAATATGTCATAGACATACTTAGTCTGATGGATAAACATCCCTTCCTTCTTTTGGTCAACTTGTAACCCTAAAAAGAAATTCAACTCCCCCATAGCACTCATCTCGAACTTAGACTTCATCACCTTCTCGAAATCTTTGCACATCTGTTCGTCTGATGATCCAAAGATGATATCATCGACGTACACTTGTACCAAGATAAAGTGATCTCCCTTTCTCTTAACAAATAGAGTACTATCTATCCTACCCCTCTCAAAGCCATTTTCTAACAGATGGTTGGATAGAATCTCATACCATGCCCTAGGTGCCTGATGCAATCCATACAGAGCCTTATCTAAGCGATATACTCTATCAGGATATTTTGGATCTGTAAATCCGGGCGGTTGTTCTACGTACACCAACTCCTTCACTTTCCCATACAGGAAAGCACTCTTAACATCTAACTGATATACCTTAAATCCCTTGAAGGAGGCAAAAGCTAAAAACAACCTAATGGCTTCTAACCTTGCTACTGGTGCAAAAACCTCGTTGTAATCGATTCCCTCCTCTTGGTTGAAACCCTTTACAACTAGCCTAGCCTTGTTGCGCGTGACTATACCCCGATCGTCCCTTTTGCACTTAAAAACCCATTTGGTTCCTATGGCAACTTCCCCTCGAGGTAATGGAACTAACTCCCACACTTCTAGTTTCCTAAATTGTGAAAGCTCTTCCTGCATCGCTTCAACCCAGGAGTTATCCTTAAGTGCCATTTGCACATTCTTGGGCTCTACTTGCGATATGAAACAAGAATAGAGACATGTGTGATATGCCTCGGAGTCGTTTATCATCGACAACAACACAGTGTTGTGATTCAAACTACTCCTAGTCTTCACACCCTCGTTAGGATTTCCTATGATGCTTTCTAATGGATGGTTCTTGTTAATCCTAGAGGTCTCTATCTCATCAACCCTTAGATTATCTCCTAAGTTAGATCCTATTTCACCTAATGGGGGAACATGCTCAGCTTCTACAGTTTCCTCCTCACGGACGTTTTCCTCAGAGTTAGAACTTGATGCATGAGTCTGATTCTCAGTGTTAGGTGCCTCTTGATCAGCAACTTCTGGAGATCCATCTACTATCGCAATAGGCTCGGATGTAGATTCGAACGTGGTCCGCGGAAAAATATGGCCATCGTCATTCAGGTGCAACGTCGCCATGTCTTTCTCGATTGTACCTGCAGTATCATCCAAAGAAATGTTAAATGACTCAAACAATTTATCATAGTCAAATAACCATTCCGGACCAGTTTGGGGTTCATGTGTATAACTTGTGACTTCAATATTATACACAATCTCCACAGTACCACTCGTTTTGTTAAAAACCCGTTTGTTTGGTGAGTTCGGCACATAACCTAGGAAGTATCCTTCGTCAGCCTTTTCACCAAACTTCGGTTGATGTTTTGTTCGTAAAAGTGTGCATGGTACTCCAAACGGTTCGAATCCAGTTAAGTTAGGTGACCGTTTATTCAAAATTTCATAGCATGTTTTGTTCAAAGATTTGACTGTAAGGACTCTATTTAAAATATGGCACGCGGTATTCACTGCCTCCCCCCAAAACATGGTAGGAAGCTTTGAATCCGAAAGCATAGTCCTTGCAGCTTCAATCAATGTTCTATTTTTACGTTCGGCCACCCCATTCTGTTGAGGTTCATATGGTGCACTGAATTG
This sequence comes from Centrapalus pauciflorus, assembly GCA_020465985.1. NCBI lineage: Eukaryota > Viridiplantae > Streptophyta > Magnoliopsida > Asterales > Asteraceae > Centrapalus > Centrapalus pauciflorus. The sequence continues at coordinate 84,470 of JAANYP010004272.1, forward strand.
ATGCAGTATGCCTTTTGATAGGCAATATACACCAATTACAGAGTTTTTAAATTCAGTCCCGTTATCACTACGAATATTTTTAACCCTTGTTCCGTAGGAGTTCTCCACTTGGTCTAAGAACCCGATGAGCTTTGCAGCCGTCTCGTCCTTCGTACCTAAAAAGAAAACCCATGAAAACCGTGAGTAGTCGTCAGTGATAACTAAGCAAAACCAACTACCTCCTATACTCCTTTTGTTGATAGGGCCGAAAAGGTCCATATGCAACAAATCGAATGTCGAGGATATCGAGTTCTGCTTCTTGGATTTGTGTGTCTTTTTATGCTGTTTGCCCTTCATGCACGGTAGACACTTGTCCTCGAACTGAAAACTTTTCAATGGCACACCCTGCACCAGTCCATTCTTTGTTATGTAATTCATCTTCCTAAGGTGCAGGTGAGCCATGCGTCTGTGCCACAGTACTGATTTCGTCTCTGAAGCTTTGGATAGTAGACAGATTGGCCCCATCGAAGTATCCGGCTTGTTCATATCCAACATGTATAAGTCGTTCTTCCTTGGCGCCCGCATCAATACCCATTCTTCAGGAATTTTGAATCCCGAGTGTCAGTAAATAACACCGAGTTCTTCTTATCACAGATTTGAGATACACTAATGAGATTATGAACCAGTTTATCAATGTGATAAACTTGATCCAAAGTAATCGTCCCATTAGTGACTTCTCTAGTACCCGTGATATTTCCACCCTTGTTACCAGCGAATGATACGAATCCCCTATTACCTCCCTTGAAGTCTGTGAATAGACTTCTTTCCCCCGTCATGTGCCTGGAGCAACCACTGTCGACGAACCACTTGTTGTTTGGACCCGTAGTTATCTCCTTTGAGTTATCAGATTCCACGTTGGCCATCTGAGCAGCAAACTCCAGCACTGTCTGATCATTCGCCTTCTCTACCCACATCGGACTGCTGTCCCGTGTGGTCTGCTCGTCGCCATCACATCCAGTTTCTGTGACTTCAGCCATAAAGGCTCTAGCATGCGACTCAGGATGTGAACTCCAATCATACGTACCATCTAGCTGTCTATCTGAAGTGACATTGGATAGAAGACCCGCTAGATTGGCCTGTCCAGATGATGAACTCGGAAGATATCTTTGTTGGGACTGATTTTGGTACTGTCCCTGATGCTGACTCTGTCCTTGGTAGGTCTCTACCTTCGGTCTCTGACACTCCCTGGCGAAGTGTCCCAATCCCTGACAGTTATAGCATTTCACCTTTGACTTATCAAATCCTATCCCTTTGTTGTTCATCTGCAGATTCCTTCCAGTTCGCTTAATGAATCTTTTAACCCTCTGGGTCACCATGGCCAGTTGCCACTTAAGATCCATTTCCTCTAAGTCATCAGGGTCGACCTGATCGTAATCCTCGTCCCATAGAGCAGGATCGTTAATCTTCCCTTGAACGCAATTTCCATATGCGGCCACAAAAGAAGCAAGTAGATTCAAATGCTCTTCCGCAGACTTTGCGCTCATGGGCATCTTCGAGTAGCTCTGTGATGGTGATGCCTGATGTACTTGAGGCTGCGGTTCTTCCGATCGTCCTAATCCTAAGAACGCGCGATTCAATGAGTCTTCAGACTCTGCTGGTGACGATGTTTCTCCAGAGAAAAACGCTGTAGCAGACTTCGGTTCGGCTGCCGCTGAAGATTTTGACGTCTTTCCAAAATACAATGCTGGATTCTGGACTTGCTCATAATCAGTCTCAGTCTTCATGAGCTCGAAGTGATATGCCCTCAACGTTCCCACTATATCGTCCAGAGATTGAGTGTAGTACTTGTCTTCATTCAGCTTGATCATTGCTACCCACATAGCCCATTTGGCTGGTAAGGCATCAAGAAGCTTGTTGTTCTTGTCAGTATCGGTAAACTCAATCCCATGGCTCTCAAGTTCCGTTATCAGGTGATAGAACCTGGTGATAATATCATCCAGCTGTTCATCCTTAATCACCTTGAAAATTGCGAACTGTTGTTTTAACAGCTCTGTACGCTTTCTCCGAACTCTAGGATTTCCCTCACACCTCTTTTCTAGTGACTCCCAAAGTTCTTTTGACGTCCTCTGAGTCCTAAATGTGTGTAGAATATCCTGAGGTAAAGCCATACGAATTATCGAGAAAGCTTTGTTTTCGGCTTCAAATAATTTCTTGTCATCCTCCTTCATCATTTGGTATGACAAGACCTTTTGACGGCCTTCAACTTCTGACACCGGTGGAATATACCCTTCGTCGATGCACACCCACATGCGCATATCGTTGAAACGTACGAAATCAGTAAATCGGTCTTTCCACCAGTAATAATCCTCGACCTTCATCAGCTTAGGCGGGGCGTTTGCCTTTCCAACCTCGTGGTCCATTTCTAAGAATTTCTAAAGATTTGACATCTTTTCAAAAGGAGTTGAATTTGAACTTAATTAATTTAATTCGAAACTGATTTAGACTAACTTTTTCGAATCTAGGTAGATTCGAAACTAATTAAGGGTAAATCTTTTGGGATTAAATTCGATTAAGTTTTAAAATTCAATTAGATTCGAAATTATGTCAGATTCGAGATATCCTTAGAGTCGAAGGGCCTTAGATTCGAAGGTCAGCAAACTCGAAATTCAGCAGATTCGAAACACCAGATTCGAAACAATACTAGACTCGAAATAAACTCGAAACTAAGCTAGACTCGAGATCCTATTCGAATGAAGCAACAGACTCGAAACTAGGTAGATTCGAAAACCTCTGAAATTGACTCGAAAGGAGCGTATTTAGGTTAGACTCGAGACTAAAGTGAAACCCTAATTACCCCTATAGATTCGAGCGCCGCAAACTCGAAAAACAGTGAATACTTTGATTTTTTAACGATTTTCAGATTAAACCAATATTTTTCCAACGAAAAATAATGGTTTCGATCAAAAACACGAAAAACCACAAAGTATTTGCTGAATATGAATTTGCTAAGCTCAAAAATTCGATTTTGAGAGAAAAACCGTCCAACTAGCGTCAAGAAACCTAGAATGTACTTGATGAACACGAAGAACACCAAGAACACTCCGTAGGCTCTGATACCACTTGTAAGGTCTACCACTATTAGATCTATCTAGACGCGGATCCGTGAACGAGTGCGGAATCCTCGTTAACGGTTAGACGGACAACTCCCAACCACGAAACACGGAGACTATTAGACGCTGAACGAACGACACACGAACGATCCTACGAACTAATTCTCTCCGAAACACACCAAAAGCTGATGATAAACTCGAGATCGCCTTAAGCTTAATTCCTCACGAATTCTGCTAAAAGTCCTCTAATGATTCGAGTCTATCCCTAATTTATAGACCCTGATTCGAGTCTGTTGTGGGCCAAGCTCGAATCTGGCCCAAGGCCCATTCGAGTCTGTCCACAAAGACACTCTCGAATCTGGGCATATTCGAATCTAAGGACACATTCGAATCTATCACAGATTCGAAGTCTTCCCTTATGTAATTCGAATCTAGCCAAAACATTTAAACACTTGTGATGAAACTTATGTTAATACCTTATGATTGATTTTTATCTTTAAACTTTATGTTTGAACTTCTTTGTAATACGTTACATCAAGTTCAAACATACAAACACTAATAAATATCAACTATATATAACATATATATAACAAACACATGCTAAATCACAATGTAAGATCACTTAGACTGCTATCGTCACACAGGATGTACCAACAGAGGCCTTTTTGTGCCTAACAATCTCCCCCTATTTGCAATAACTAGTCTAAGCTGGTCTCGTCAACAATCACTATATATATTTTTAAAATATACTTGTTGAAATATAATTACAACATCAACATAAAGTAAAAGATCGGTTTATATATACACTGATTTTTGAATACATTAGAACAACACATGTTCTTACAAAAGTACAACTAATGTACTAATGTATATTACAACTAATGTAAAAAAAAACTACAACATATGTAAAATAGAGTACAACTAATGTACATTGGACTGTTTTTGTTGAGAGCGAATAATGGTAAGCCTGTCCAACTGATGGACAGCTTCCATTCTTCACCTACCCATATGGTAGATGGACTTCACTGGACTGGAGGTGGCATTCCTTGTTTGAATCTTCTTTCAAGTTCTTCTTTCGTTTCTTCCATTTCTTCAATTTCAACTCTGAGAAACATGAAGTTAGAATCTTGAAGCTCACCTCTGTTATAGAATCCTTTCAGCTCATCCCAGATGGCTGCTCTCCATAAGCTGGACTGTCTGAAGAAGGAGGCAATCCTGAAGGCTGCAAGCTGCTTAAGACCAACTTTATGTAGGTCTGAAGCTCTTTGAAAGCATTTCTTTTGAGACAAGGGATCTACAAAAAATGCCCCTAACTCAGGCTCTTCAATTACTTTGCCATCTTCAAATTCTACTCCTTTAGGCAGGCTGTGGTCAACTCCTTTAATTTCCACAGCATAATCTCCTTGTTCAATCATTATAAGGAGTTCTTCCAGCTCTGTGTCCTTCTTAGTTCTTCTGGCCTTTATTTTAGGATGTGTCACAAAGACACCTTCACTTACTTCTTTAGAGATCAGGCCAAGGTCCTTTACTCTTTCCATCAATTTCTTGACATATGCCCTGATTTCCTTAGTTGTTTCTGACCTTGATTCACTCAGGGCAACTGCCAGCTCAATCCATTCTCTGTACCCCATCTGTGCTACGTCAGTGTGGTCATATGTTTCCAATTCTGGGCATGTTGCACCCATTCTTGTTATTTTTAGCTTCCACTGACTGCCTTTCCTTGATACAGGGACAGCTTTGACAATTGCTTCCTTGGCTAGCCTTCTTTCAGCAACGTCATGAACCTTTTTCTTTGCCAAGTTGTCAAAGTGGTATTGAGCTCTTGCATGAGGCACTGTAGATTTGGTCACAAAGACCGGAGTACCTTTTTCTACTTCCTTTTCCTTCTCCCCTGCTGATCCCTTAGCAGCTTCTAATATTTTCTTTTGCACTTCCAGAGTAGACATTTTAATTTTCTTTGCTTCTTGAAGTGCAAAAGCTTTGGCAGCTTTGGCAGATTCTTCTTCTTTTCTAAGCACTTCCAGAGCTTGAAGTTGTTCTTCTCTAAACTCAAAGTACTTGTGCATAGGAAGACCCATTTCTTTAGCCCTGGCTTTGTGAAATTGATCTTCTGCTTGTTTCTGCTATATGGGATCATCTTTTGCTATTCCTTTTCCTTTAGCTGCTGTAGTGGTAGCAGCCTCAGGAATTTCCTCTTCTTCTTCTTCTTCTTCTGTTATAATTAGATGCCTTCTTTTACTGCTGGGCCTGTCCTCAGAGATGAATTCATCCCCCTTAGACTGAGCAGGGTTTGGAGAGACAGCCTGAGTAGGCAGAGCAGCTTGAGAAGCACCTTCAGCTGTACCTGTTTCGAAAATATCTGCTGGCTGACCAGTTTGGGTTGCAGACACTGGTATCTCCTTAGGAGAAGAAGTTTTCTCCCCCTTAGACTTAGTCTTCGAGGCAGATGACTTCTCCCCCTTTGAAGGAGATGAAGCAGCGACTTCAACACCTGGTCTGCCTGAAGACACAAAGTCAGCAGGCTTGCCAGCAGGTTTAGCAGAAGGTTTGGGACCAACAAGGCTAGTCACTAAGAAAGCCAAGTTATCCTTCACCTCTGTAAGCTGGGAAAGACAGGTCTGAAGAGAAGAGGAGTGGGAATCAGCAAGGGAGGTTAGCTTTACAATATTTTCCCTATCAGACGCTGTGAACAGCAGAGTTTGCAGCTGTGCAAGATGAAGTTCTAGAGAATCTTGCACATCAGCAAGATCTGATGACACAGAGTTTGAAAGGGAGCCAATGAGAGTTTGTAAGCTAGCCAGAGTGGTGGGAATAGTAGAGTTGCAAGAAGTAAGAAGAGATGACAGCTGTTGAGAAAGGGCTGTTATTGAGGACACAGAGTCCTGTTGCATGGAAAGAATAGAGGAGAGGGATGTGGACACATGCTGCAGCTGAGCAGTGAGTGCTAACAGCTGTGAAGAGGGATCAGGTTGTGGAGTGGTAGGGAAAGAGGCCTTGAACGAATCAAAGAACCCCTGAAGCTGTGCAGACACAGAGTCTGATATGATAGAGGGGAGAGAAGACATAGAGGATTCTAAAGAACTAACTTTGTTGGTCAGCAAGGAAAGCTGATCCTTCAAAGGCAGGTCTTTAGGAGATAGAGGGGTATGGGTAGACTGTTTTGAGTGGGTAGATGGAGAGGATGATGATGAGGCTGGTGTTTGAGGATGAGATGGAGAGGGAAGAGAAACTTTTGAAAGAAGCTCCATAGCCTGGGCAAAAGTTAAATGGCCCAGCTTGGAGGGGTCAAGAGGTCCTTTAGCAGCGGCTGTAGCTGCATCACCAGGAGAAGGGGTTGGTGTTGAGGGACTTTCAGATGTTGCTTGTGCTGCAACATCATCATGAAGACCAGTGGTGGTTCCCTCTGCAGTGCCTTGGTTTAAAAGCACATCATCATTGGGAGATGGGATATGCATTTCAACATCAGCAGTGGTGAAACCTGCTGATGGAGTTTGCATGGAGGGAGCAGCCTCACCAGAGGGATGGTGTGATCCCTGAGGTTCATCAGCTTGGGTTGTTGGTCCCTCAGCAACTGTTTGGTGTAGAACAGCTGTATCATGGGGATCAGAAGATTGAGGCTGAGCTGCTGATTGGTCTATACCAGCAGCGTGGGCACCTCGTGCAGACTCAGGGTGTGAGAAGATTTTGGAGGGGGACAGTGTGGACGCAGTATGAAGTGGAGAGGACTCCTGTCTTTCAATATCCTCAGCCTGTTGGGAGGCTGGGATAGTTGATGTGGGTTTCTCCGTTTGTACAACTGGTTCCTGTTGGGAGGAACCAGAGGGTCTAGGCTGACTCTGGGTAGACTCAGAATGGAGTGAAGCATGCTCCAAAGTGGCTGAACCTTCTCTCAAAATGGGAGAGGCAGCAGGGGTTGCTTCTTTTACAACTGAACCCTGTTGAGAGGGAACAGAGGAGGTGGTTGTTGTAGCTGTTTTCTTTTTGGAGATAGATTTTCTGTGATAGAGGATGGATGGAGTGGGTGAATGGTGAGAGGAGATGAGAGGTTCACACTGGACAGATTTTGAGACTGGGTCAGAAACAGGTGGGTTGGCCTGTTCCATAGTCTCAGATGCCACAGAGGCACCAGCCACAGAGGCTTGAGGTTCAACAAATGAACCAGGGTGAGGAGTCTTCTCCCTTTCAGCCACAGAGGCTAAAGGTACAGACTCAGTCTGAGCTGATTTGGCCTTCTTTTTCACAGGCCCAGCTTCAGCAGTTGCCAGGGTCCTCTTAACAAGTTTGGACCTGGCTTTGGATTTTGTTGCGGGAGCAGCAGCTTCTGGATCCACCCTCACAGCAGAGGGTCCTTCCACCAAACCTAACAACCTCCTCATCGGTGTGGATAGAGGAGGCTCATTTTGAAGTACAGGAGTATGGAAAATTCTATTCCCTATGACAGGGAATGCAGCAGACTTAAGTAAGGGCTGAGAGTTGTATAGTGGCTCACCACAAACATGGTTGAAAACGAGGCTTAGAAACCTGGGATAACGGACAGCAGCTGGTCTTGGCTCTTGCTGCACCAGGTTCCTCAAGTTCACAAAGATCCACTTAGCCATATCAAGGGTAGTCCCATCCACTAGCTGTAGGACTATTGGAACTTCATCTCTACTCAGTTGGTCAAATGAACCAACTTTGCTGCTGAAGCTCATCATCACCGAAGCAAACAGAAAGCTGTAGGTAGGAGACAAATCCTTCCTGTACAATGTTGCTCCAATTTTGGGTTCTGCTACACCACAGAAGCGTAGCAGATTTCTCATTTGCTCGTTCTCAGGCTGGGGCAGATCATATGACTCAGCAACAGGCAGATGAAGAACCTCCCTCAGAAGAGCAGCAGTTATCTCAATGGTTTGAGTCCCATTAAGAATAGTCCCTTTGATGACTGTGGTGTTTGGGTTGTAAGAACAGGTGTACCAGAATTCATACACCATCTCCTGGTACAGGACACCAGGAGTTGCAGTCATAGCATAGTTCAACGGATGAACTTGTAGAAACTCCACCATTTGATCGTAACCTTTCCCCACATAGTTTTTGGGGATAGTAAGGTTTGCAACGTAGTTGGTGGGTTTGATGGTCAACATTGTGGTGACTGATGAGTGTTTGACAACATCATCACCAACGAACACTGGAAGAAAGGGATTAGGTCTGTGAGCCATTTGAAGAGTTTTGAGGTTTTGAAGAAGCCAAAGACACTTAGTCGATTTTTAGGGTTCTTGAGGATTTCTGGAAATGATGAGGAAGATGAAACAGTATTTTGGTATTTATAGGATTTGAATGTGAGTGTGTATGAGAGAGAAGGTTTTGGGCGGTTTGATTTAAAAAAGTCGTTAACGGAAAACGGAACGGTTGTCCATGTCAGACCGTTTGTCAGACCACTTGAGTCCTTTTTAATCACTTACACACGTAATTCACATTATCCGCAGTAATTAAGTTAAATAAAACCTTAATTAAGTAACTTGAGTTTGAAGAAAGGTAATTAAAATTTTTGGTCTAAGTTGTTGGTCAACCCTGTGATGACCAAGGTCATCACAAGCTGTTCAATCTTCAAGCTGTTCATTTTTCAAACTGTTCCTCCAGCCTGCTCTCCTTTTTTTTTTTTAATAGCTGGTTGTGTTCAATAGTTGAACAGGTTACAAGACAATGGCTTGTAAGACAGTGTGAAGAAGTGGACAAGTTGAAGATTGGACCATCAGAGCAGGCTGGACGAACTGATTTTATTCAGCCTGTTGTATGCTCAAGCTGCTCAAGTTTTTCAGACAAATGACTAAGTACAGAACATGTATAACCTGTTCTGTCTAAGTTGTTCTGAGAAACTTGAGCAGTGTGAAACACACAGATTTTTAGACTGTTGAGGAACACTTAGTCACTCTTGTTTAACATGCCCAGCTTGCTGACAAGATAATTAAACCTTGTTTCATCCAGAGGTTTGGTGAAAATGTCTGCAAGCTGTTCATTTGTGGAAATAAAACTTACCTCCACATTACCTTTCTGAATGTGATCCCTGATGAAGTGATGTCTGACTTCAATATGCTTTGTTCTTGAATGAAATACTGGATTGTTGGAGATGACTATGGCACTTGTGTTATCACACAGAATAGGAGTTTTCCTATACACAAGGCCATAATCTTCAAGCTGATGCTGCATCCACAGAATCTGCCCACAACAGCTTCCAGCAGCAATATACTCAGCTTCAGCAGTAGAAGTGGACACTGAGTTCTGCTTCTTGCTACTCCAACTGATCAACTTTCCACCAAGGAGTTGACATCCACCTGTTGTGCTTTTTCTGTCTAGCCTGCAGCCTGCAAAATCAGAATCTGAATAGCCTGTTAGTTCAAGGCTGGAGTCTTTGGGATACCAAAGACCCAAATCTGGTGTACCCTTTAGGTATCTGAAGATTCTTTTAACAGCAGCTAGATGAGATTCCTTTGGATCAGCTTGGAACCTAGCACACAGACAGGTGGCAAACATAATATCAGGTCTACTAGCAGTTAAATATAGCAAGCTCCCGATCATGCCTCTGTAAGCTGTTACTGAAACAACTTTACCACTGGCATCAGCATCCAATTTTACATTAGTTGCCATTGGGGTTTTAATAGGAGAACTTTGATCAAATTTAAACTTTTTCAATAGATCTAAAGTGTACTTTCTTTGATTTATAAAAATTCCAGTTGAGGTTTGTTTAACCTGTAATCCTAAAAAGAAAGTAAGTTCTCCCATCATACTCATTTCATACTTGGATTTCATGAGTAATGAAAAATTCTTGCAAAACTGCTCATTAGTAGAACCAAATATTATATCATCCACATAAATTTGAACAAGCATAATGTCAGATTTCACTTTCTTTATGAACAGTGTAGTATCCACTTTACCTCTGGAATACCCATTGCTCATAAGGAACTCAGTAAGAGTGTCATACCAGGCTCTAGGAGCTTGTTTGAGACCATAGAGAGCTTTGTCCAACTTATAGACAAAACCTGGATGTTGTTCATTTTCAAAACCTGGAGGCTGCTTGACATAAACTTCTTCTTGTAGCTTCCCATTTAAAAATGCACTCTTCACATCCATTTGAAATATCTTAATGCTCTTATGAGCAGCGTAGGCTAGATACAAACGAATTGCTTCTAGCCTGGCCACAGGAGCAAATGTTTCATCATAATCAATTCCTTCCTCCTGTCTGTAGCCCTGAGGAACCAGTCTTGCCTTATTTCTAATGACATGACCTTGCTCATCCATCTTATTCCTGAAAACCCATTTAGTGCCAATTATAGTTTAACCTTTAGGAGCAGGGACCAGCTTCCATACATTGTTTCTCTCAAACTGATTGAGTTCTTCTTGCATGGCAGTGATCCAATTGGCATCTTTTAGTGCTTCATCAACCTTCTTTGGCTCCATTAGTGAAACAAAACTAGAGAACATACAAAAGTTCCCTAAGCTGTCCCACCGTGTTTGTACCCCTTTATTGATGTCACCAATTATTTGATCATTGGGGTGACACCTGATCCACTTAGGATCATTTTTCAATGATGATTCACCTGAGTTGTTAACATCTTCAGCAGGTCCTGTTGAACAGCTCTCAAGATTTTCAGACACACTATTGTCTTGAGCCTGTTCACTTGTTGAACATGTTTGTCCACTGTTGAACATATCAACAGTAGATTAGGAAAATCAGCATTGATAGGTTCAGGACATGCATTTGTAATTAAGTCAGTACATTTATTCACACAGGGTGTATTGACATAATCATCATCATGTCCATCATGATTAACAGGTTCCACACTGGGTGTAGTGGAAGCTTTTGAGTCCTCTTCATTGTTTGAATGCATCAGATCATCAAAGTTAAGTTCTCCTGAAACTGATTCAGGAACAGCTTTGGTGAAAGCATTCTTGGACTCTTCAAAGGTGACATTGATAGATTCATCTATCACCTTTCTTTTGTTGTTGTATACTCTGTAGGCTTTAGAGATAGCGGAGTAGCCAACAAACTCACCTTCATCAGCTTTAGGTTCAAATTTTGTCAGTTGATCCCTCTGATTCAGAATGAAGCAGGGACACCCAAACACATGGAAGTAACTGACATTTGGTTTCCTTCCTTTGAGCAGCTCATAAGGAGTCTTGTTCAACCTTTTTACCACTAAGGATCTGTTTTGAGTGAAGCAGGCAGTGTTGACAGCTTCAGCCAAGAATGATGAAGGTAAACCTGATGCACACAGCATGGTTCTAGCAGCTTCAATAAGAGTTCTATTTCTCCTTTCAGCAACTCCATTTTGTTGTGGAGTTCTTACAGCTGAAAAGTTTTGAGTGATTCCTTTCGCTTCACAGAAGTCTTCAAGAGTACTGTTTCTGAATTCAGTACTATGATCACTTCTAAGCTGCTTCACTTGAGCAGAGTTCAGCATCTCCATCTTTTTCACAAATCCAATAATTTCTTTAGCAGCCTCTCCTTTGCTCTTCAGAAAGATCACCCATGTGTACCTGGAGAACTCATCAACCATTACTAGAGTGTATCTTCTTCCTCCTAGACTTGGGACATTTACAGGTCCAAACAAGTCCATGTGGATTAAGAAGAGTGGAGTATCAATAGAGAAATTATGTTTGGATTTAAAAGATGTTTTCCTCTGCTTGCCTTTTTCACAAGCTGTGCAGAGTTTATCTTTAACAAAGGTTATAGAGGGCAAACCTGTCACCAACTCTTTCTTACAGAGTTTATTGATGTTCTTGAAGTTCAGATGTGACAGCCTTTTGTGCCATAACCAGTTTAAGTCTGCATTTGTTCTTGTGAGAAAGCAGGTTTCAGTTGTGGAATCAGCAGATTGCATGTCCACAACATATACACCTTTCTTTCGTTGAGCACATAGCACAACTTTGCCTTGGGGATCCAATATGTAACCCAGGTGCTCATCAAAGTTAACCTTGTAGCCAGCATCACACAGTTGGCTTATGCTAACAAGGTTATGTTTTAGCCCAACCACATAGGCAACTTTATTGAATACTGCAGCACCAGCTCTAAGAGTTCCATATCCCTCAGTGGATCCCTGTACATTGTCACCAAATGTGACTTTTGGCCCTTTTTCAGACCTGAGATCACTCAGCAATTCTTTACAACCTGTCATGTGCCCTGAGCAGCCACTGTCCAAGTACCAAACCTGAGAAGGTTGTTTTTCCTGCAGAGTGATAAGAGAAATATTAGTTATTTTTAGGGGAACTCATCACAGAGATGAGTTCTCCTACTTCATCAACATTTGTTGATGGACTCATAATATCCACACTAATATTCCCAATTTGAATGGTGTCAGCTTGGATACCATTTTTATTGACTGAGATGTTTCCAACACTGCTTGTAACAGCTGTGAGAGAACTATCAGAGTCAACAGGCCTCATGTCCTCAGGTTCAGGACAGTCTTTGGCCAGATGTGTCTTCTTCCCACATTTATAACATTTTCTCTTTTTAGGATTTTTGAAAGAAGAACCTTCAGAAACACATTCTGAGTTATTTTTGTTGATTCTTTTAGCAGGTTTAGCAAATTTATTACTATTTGATGAATCAACAACTTGTGTGGAGGGTTCAAAAGTCACAGCTTTGTTTGTCTCTTCTTTCCTTCTTTTAGGAGGACAAATGTCAAAGACAAGAAGCTTAATTGGCTTTTGAACTTCCACAGGTTTGGGAAACTTATTCCCATGTTTCTCAGGTTGAGCAATGGCTTTGCCTTTGTCACTACTGAGACGTGATTTATGCTGCCTATCAACATAATCATTGTTTCTGGTTTTGAAAAACTTATTTTCATGTAAAACCAGTTTACCACTATGATTAGTAAACTTATTAGAAATCACAGCAGGTTTACTTTCAACATGAGACTTGCCCTTGTTGAAAACAGACTGCTTAACTTTTGAAAACTTGTTTTCAAAATGTTTAGCATCAAAAGGATTATTTTTTTTAGACCATCAGCTTTGGACACAGAGCCTGTTTTGTCAACAGGTTTAGTATCCACAGCTGTAGTTTAGACATGTTTTCCTTTCTTTTGCTTGTGTGAATCAGCAGAGCACTTAGCAGGCTGGATTGATGGAGAACATATTCCAACACCAGCTTTTGAGCTAGGTTCACACGAGCTGTCAGTATTTTGAGGCCTGACAAACCTGTTTGTTGAAATTAGTTTACCATTCACTTTTTGAACAAAAGTGTTTGGAAGCTCACCAAGAGTGGATAAATCTTCTTTCAGATTATTAATCTCAACAATGGAAGCTGCTGTATCAAGATCCCCTCCAAGATAGGCTTGAATTTGTGCAGGGATCTGTTGACTTATACAATGGCTGACTTTTTGTGCAGATTGGCACCAAGAGTCAACTATCTTTTGAAGCTTAGCATGCTTTATATCTGTTTCTCTCTTTTCTTCCAGTAAAATAGAGTTGATGTGTTTTAATTCATCAAGCTCAATTTCCAACTTATGGAAACTGTCCAGTTTACTGGATTTTGTTTTAAGATCTGTTTTAAGCTTGGAGATTTCAGATGATAAAGCATCATGCTTCTCAACAGCAGCTTTCAAATCAACTAACATATATTCAAACATCTTAATATTTCTTCAGAACTGTAAGCCATAAAATTTTGTACCTTATACATCATTGTAGGATTCCAGTTCTCTAAGCTGCTGAAAGCTTCAGCTTCAGCCATATCCTGCTTGAAACTGCTTGTTGATGGGACATCAGTGTTGGCCATCAGATATTGATTGTCTTCTTCATCAGATGATGAATCAGATTCCTCCCAATCACAAGTCTCTGCCATGAGTCCCTTTTGGCGGTTGGAACCCACTGAGTTTTCCAACTTCCTCAGCTTAGCCATGGCTATAAGGTACTTAACCCTATACCCATCATCCTTGTTTGTCTTGTATGGTTTGGATGACTGAACAACAGCTTTTGACACACAGTCAGCAGCTATATGGCCAGTTTTGCCACATTTGAAGCACTCAGCCTTGGATTTATCAAATGCCTTCTTTTTGCCAGCACCTGAACTTCCTTGCAGCATGTTTCTTTCAAACCTTTTCTTGTTGAACCTTTTGACAAGCATATCTATCATTTGCTCATCATCCTGTTCAGCAAGATCTGCATTATCTTCCTCATCTGACACCTCCTCCTTGTCATCATCCTGTTGATCAGGTTGAGTGAACACATCACTCACCTGACTCACAGACTGTCTCACATTAGCCACAAAGGCTGCACCTCTTTTAGACATCTCCAAGGCATTTCTCTTCTGTTGCCTTGACTGTTCATCATTTAGTAAAGATCCATACAAGTTGACAAGATCCATACTTCTGATTGTTCCTGAATTTCTTAAAATTGTTGAAAAGTAATTCCATTCTTCAGGGAGGATGTCCAAAAACTTGTTCACCAGAGTAAGACTGTCCTTAGTGATCCCAACAGCTTTGAGATCATTCACAAGAGCAGTAAACCTGGTGTAGGTTTCTGTGAGAGTCTCCTTTGGTTTTGCAAAGAAGAGTTCATACTGTCTAACAAGATTGTTGATCCTGTTATCCAGTGTGATTGTGGGTCCATCATAGACGGTACACAAAGTATCCCACATCTCCTTAGCTGTCTTCATCTTCTCAACCTGTTTGAACACATCATCAAGCAAAGAGATGACTAGATTGTTTCTGGCTTTTGCATCAAGAGCCACCAATCTTTTGTCTTCATCAGACCATTGAGCTTTTGCTTTCTCAAATGTTCTGATCTCAGGAGCTGCTCCTTCAACAGCAGGAGTTATTGTTGTAACAGAGGTTAGCATATAAGGACCCTCCATTACAATTTCTGGTAGTTGTACATCCAGATTCTCTAGGTAGAGCATCATTCGGCACTTCCAACCAGAAAAGTTCTGATGATTGAACTTTGGAGGTTTGCCCATTGAGCCATTGTCATAGTATGAGGAATTTGCAGCACTGTTGTCCATGGAAACTTAGGAGAATGAGAGATCTAGAATGACACACACTCTAAAATGGCTTTGATACCAGTTGTAGGTCCCGAGAGGTTCCCAAAGTATATAGCTTTAAGATGTAGAGGGGGGGTGAATACAGCTATTTAAAAACTACACACTATTTTCTCAATGTTTGTATGTATTATCAACAATTTGTTAATTACAAACAAGCTTGAATGCGGAAAGGTTCAAGCTGAGATGACAGATACAACAGTATGTTTACTAGTCTAAGACAGACTCAAACTAGATTACAATGAATACACTCACTAATAAGCACTCACTGTGTTTACAAGACTTAGAGGAACAGCTTAAGTAGAATAGCTTAAACACAAAGAAACTGTATTACATAAGCAGACTTGCATGCATGAAGGATATACTTGCATGTTCACTCTTGGCTTCAGCACTTAGCTTTTTGGCTTGATCTTTCTGTCCTTAGAAGCTTCCTTTTATACTCACTCAGAGGATCTAAGAGAAGTTTCTTCATTGGACGAAATGAAAAAGGAGAAGTCTTGTTGAAAAGACAACATAACCTTTTCTGCACTTTCTGAAAAGCAGACTTGTCTTCTTATGAGCAGAACTTTTGTCTTTTCACTTTGTCTACTGTTGCATTGCCTTTAACTAAATAAGGAACGTCACCTTTGCGTCTTTCTTCCTTGTAAAGGCCTATTTTGATATAAGAAAAAGGTTTGTCACCCTTTTTCAAATAACCTTTTGTCTTTATGTAACAGAACAGCTTGGGCAGGCTGAGCAGTTCTGATTTCCACTTTGTCTTCGACTTTGTAAACTGATCTTGTAGTCAAAAACAATACATGAGGACTTGGAAACACATTCCATAAAGTGTTTAGTCTGTTCACAAAGAACAGGTTCTGTTCACAAAGAACAGAACACTTGTAAGATGCCCAAGCTGCTCACCAGTATAGAGCAGCGTAGACAGTTTATGTCCAGCCTGTTCAGCAGACAGAGCAGCTTGAACAAACTGTCTTAGTTGCAACACATGCAATACGTAGAACAGCTTTGGACTGATATTGCAAATCATTTTCAGGTTTCAATAAGGCATATAACAGGCCTTAAATTCAACCTTCAAATGCATCAACAGGTTTGATTAGTAATATCCCCCTCAGATGCAGAACAGGTTTGACTGAGGCCTTTTTGTGCCTAACAATAACTTTGCATAACTTCAATTCCTAAATAATATGCTAATAAGCCGAGATCACTCATCTCAAACTTATCCTTCAGTTGATCCTTGAATAAATCTATCTCTTGTCTTGGTGTTCCAGTGATTATTAGGTCATCTACATATACTCCTATCAATAATGTTGATGACTTGGTTGTTCTTGTATAAACAGCTTGTTCTAACGCACACTTGCTAAAGTCTAACTCTTTCAGGGTCTTATCTAATTTTGTGTACCATGCTCGTGGTGCTTGTCTAAGACCATATAGAGCTTTAGCGAGTTTATAAACATTGCCTTCATGTATTGGTTGTATAAAACCTTCTGGTTGTGAAACATATACTTCCTCTTGTAAATCTCCTTGTAAAAAGGCTGATTTTACATCTAAATGGTGTATTCCCATTTATTGTAAGCTGCCAGTGCTAATATTAGCCGTATTGTCTCAATTCTGGCTACAGGTGCAAAGACTTCTTCAAAGTCTATGCCATGTTCCTGTATATATCCTTTCCCTACTAATCTTGCCTTATGTTTAACTATTTCTCCATTGGCATTTCTCTTTGTCTTAAATACCCACTTTAAGCCTATTGCTTTATGATTCCTAGGTAAAGTAGTTAACCTCCGTGTATTGTTCTTGGTGATAGAATCAATCTCTGCTTTCATAGCTTCAATCCATTTTCTATCCAATGCTGCTTCCTTGTAGTTTCTTGGTTCATCTTCAACTAATAATAACTGTTCATATATGTCACGTAAAGATCTGTATCCTCTTATAGGTACATGATCAATCCTTGAGTCTGAAGATGATGTTGTATCCGGGCTATGTATAGGTATATTGGTTTGTTGAGGGGTGTGAGTTTCATTATTTGTATCTGGTGAATGTGATCTTGGTGAGTTGGTTGGTGAGGTTGTTTCATTTTGAGTGTGAGGGATATTTACTGGTTGAATTTCTGGTTCCATGACATGTCGGGTTTCAACAGTAAAATCCCTCCACTCAGGTTCTTCTAAATCAAATTCCTTTGTGTATTCCTCCCAATTCCATGTTTCGTCTTCTTTAAACTTTACATCCCTACTTACACAAATCTTCTTTGTTTTTGGATTAAATAATCGATATGCTTTTGATCCAGGTTCTGTTCCAAGGTATATCATTTGTTTGCTTCTATCATCTAACTTAGTTAAGTGTTGAGAATGTACTTTTGCATATGCTATGCAACCAAAAATCCTAAGGTGAGTTAGGTCTGGTTTCCTTCCTTTTCAGGCTTCATATGGAGTAATATCTTCTAAAGACTTAGTAGGTGTACAATTTAGGATATATATGGCGTGTCTAACTGCTTCTGCCCAAAAATTCTGGGGCATGTTTGTTGATATCATTATACATCTTGTTGTTGAAAGTATAGTTCTATTTCTACGTTCAACAACTCCATTTTGTTGGGGTGAGTAAGGTGCAGTTAACTGTCTTAATATGCCATTATCTTTACAGTATTTTAAGAAATCACCTGAAGTGAATTCTCCTCCTCTATCTGTTCTAAATATCGTTATCTTAGTTCTGTATTCATTCTCTACCCTTGATTTGAATTCCTTAAAGAATTCAAGTGCTTCATCTTTTGAACTTAGAAAATATACCCACATATATCTTGAGTAGTCATCTACTAGTAAAAATGTGTATCTCTTTCCTGATGGTGTAGGTGGTGATATAGGACCACATAAATCTCCATAGACTAACTCTAATGGTATTTCTGATCTTGCCAAGGTTTGTTGTGGAAATGAGGTTCTAATATGTTTTCCTTTTAAGCATATATCACATATACTTGTCTTATTCTTAATAGTGGGTATTCCTTGAACTAAGTTCTTTGATGCCATTGACTTTAGAGAATTAAAGTTCAAGTGGCCTAATCTTGCATGCCAAAGCCATGCTTCATCTTGCAAGTTGCTTAATAGGCATACAGGCTTTCCTAGTCTTAGGTCTGCATTGTATATACGATTCTTTAATCTTTTTACTCTTCAGAGTACTTTATTACTTGAATCGTATAAGTGTAGTACATTTCCTTCCATTACTACCCTGCATCCGTTTTCTGTGAGTTGTCCTAAACTCAATATATTTCTAGTAAGGTTCGGTATATAATATACTTGTGATATTATGTGTTGTTCCATATTCTTACATTCTAAAAGTATAGATCCTTTCCCTTTGATCTCTATGTACGACCCATCTCCGAATCGTACTTTTCCAGTAATCATTTCGTTAAGTTCGTTGAAATGATTCTTAATTCCTGTCATATGGTTACTAGCTCCATTATCTAAGAACCATGTATCTTCATTATTTATAGGTAACCTTCTTGGCTCTAAGTTTTCTTCATTTAATAAAATTTGTTGGTGTTCTTCTATGGTTGCCATAAGCAATGTTGGTTCTAGGTCTTCTTCTATCAGGTGTGATTGTTCTGAGCTTTGACCTATTGGTGGACATTTGGATGCATAATGTCCATTCTTCTTACATTTATAGCATTGAACTTTACTCATCTCAGGAGTAAATTTATTTGTGTTGCTATTATATTCTTTCTTGAAATTATTTTGTGAGGGTTCATGATTCTTTCCTTCTGATCTGAATCTATTACTACCTCTACCTCTTGAGTGGTTAAATCTATTTCTACCACGTCCTCTAAAGTGTTGACCTCTACCTACATGTTGTGTGAACATCAAGCTCTCTTGATTATCAACATGTTTATCTCTTTTGAGTTTCAGTCTGCCAACAGCTTCATCTAATTTCAGTGTGTCTAAGTCTAAGTCTGAGTATTGTTCTATAGATGCAACTATCTGTAGAAACTTATCAGGTACTACGTTCAATAATTTTCTAACGAGTACAGGGTTTTCATATGTTAACCCTAGGCTAGCTGCCTTATTAGTAAGACTAGTCATCTTCATGATTAAAGAGTCTACTGTCTCATTTTCTTTCATATATAACATCTCAAATTCTGTCTTGAGTGTTTGTAACCTAGCTTGCTGAACACGTTCTACTCCTATGTGTCTTGTCTTTAATGTATCCCATACTTCTTTTGCGGTCTTAAACTTTGAGATAAATAACAACTGATCTTCTGGAAGTGCTTGATAAATGTAGGCGATTGCCGTTTTATCCTTCTTAGTATCTTCCTCAGTTGTTTCTTGTGGTTCAATCATTTCCCACAAGTCATTAGCTTCTAAAATTGCTTGCATTCTAATTGCCCACATGGTGTAATTTGTTGTCTTTAACATAGGACAGGTAAAGTGAGATACTATTCATATCTACTTTCTATTGTTATCATGTCCTGATTTGTCACCCATGTCTAAATTTTTTTCTTCTATGGAATCTTATAAATTCTATTTATAAAATTCTTTCTACAATAAATTAGGCTTTAAAGTCTAAATTTTCTGGTTTCAATTTTAGGCTTATTCTGTAAGTCTAAAATTTATTTGACTCTTTATCTGTTTTTCTATTTGATTCAAAATTATAATTGGCCTTATTATAAAAATGAACTAAAATAAAATTTTGTCACTAATTAAAAATTAAAAGACAGAATTAAATTTTTAAGAAAAACTATAAATTTTAAATTTTAAAACTTGTATCAAAGAGCAGTAATTCTTCGCACGTTAATTTTATAAGTATCACTATTTTAAAACTTTATAAATTATGTTATAAAATTTTAAAACCAATAATAAATTATAAGTTACGTTATTATTTATTTTCTGAAACCTAATTTTATTATAAGTTACGTTATAATAAAATTAAACTAAGGTTTTATTTAATTTTATTTTCTACTAATAAAATTAAAAATAAGGTATTTAAAGAATACCTAACCTTTTTTGGGCTGATACAATTATGTGGATCCGGTTTCTGGATCTGAATGCAAATCACGGCTGGGTTGGGCTCCTTCTTCTGGACCCTCTCTTCTTTTCACTTCACTGCTGTGCCTTTTTTGTGAAACGTTTCTAACAGAAACGTGGGTTCTTTTTCTTCAACCGGTGTATCTTTTCCCTTTCGTGAATCAACAACTGCTGTTCTTGTTAAATCGTTGCAACCCTTTCTCTGAATCGGTGCACCCTTTCGTCTGTAGCCGACGGTTAATTTTGAAAAATGGTGGCTATGGCTTTCGGTTTTGTTCCTACGATTTCAGTCGCTGGTGGTTGATGAATTTGGATTAAAACCCTAATCGTTGCCTCTATTTGGATGGTGGCGATTGGTGGTTCTAAGGTGGTGGTTCTGCGGTGTTGGTTCTGTTTTTGTCCGTGGGTTTCTCCTACGGTGATGGCTCTGCGATGTTGGTTCTGTTTTTTGTCCGTGGGTTTCTCCTACGGTAATGGCACTATTTCTGTGGAACAACTTCTACGGTGGTGCCTTCTGGAATCAGGTTCTATCTCTCTGATTCTTGTTGCCTTCGATTCAGTATGAAACTTATGAATTTCTAGGGTTTGCTGTATGAATTTTCGATAGGGGCTTACTGCTTTTGTAAAAATCTGTTGCCTTGTATTTGTTGCCTTCGGTTCTTATGGGTTGCCTACTGTTGGATATTTTTTCGATTTCAATTTTAATTGAAATCACGGAAATAATTTGGATGAATTGGTGCCGGTTGAAGGTTGAACTTTTCTGTTTGGCTTCCTGTGTATCGATGATGATTCTTCATTGAATCACCTGGTGTAATCCGTAGTTTGCTAATAATCGGTAGATGATGAATTCTGGTTTGATTTGAACCGTATGCTCTGATACCAAATGTTGGGAAAGGGGATCTATTTGATAACGAAAATTGCACAGGATCGAAATAATCAAAACTTGATCTTTATTAGCATAACATTGAATTCACAGTTTACAAATTTTGATTAAGGTTCCTATTTATTAATGACTAAGAGGTGCGATGAAAAGACGCAACCTTTCATGGAACCTTTTCGAATAGTTGTGTCTATTCACGAAGAGACACACCCTTTCGGTTTTGTCTATTGACTATTCTAGTCCTTATACTTTCACTAATTACAATAATCATACATTAACTAATCTAAATTACAAATTTAACTTAAAATTCATGATTAATCTATCAGTTCAATCGATTATGTAAGAAATTTTAATGCTTAAATCCATGTTTTGAAAAATGAAATCAGAAACTTAAATGAAGTTTTGTACTATTGTCCATTTTTTTAGTTTAAACGTAAAAGAAAGAGGTCATGAAGGTTGTTGGCCTTCGGCCATAAATTGTATGCATATGTGTGTGTCTTTATTCATCCAATAGAAGCATAAAACATCCATCGATGATCTCGATTTACTGTTGGAAATGAAGGAAAATTAGAAAACTAATGGTGCAGTGCTGTTTGTGTGTTTTGGTATCATTATTGCATGAAAATGAAACATCCAAGACTCATTTTAAAGTGAAGTCTCGGAAGTGAGTGATTAATCAGCAGCAGCATTTCCTTTTCTGTTTTGTATAAATCTCGGATGTGTGTGTGATCTGGACTATAGCAGCAACAGTCAATAATTATTCCAAGTAAAATCAAGTCTCTAATGTGTGTATTGAGTGAAAGATCCGAGACTCTCAAGTAATGAAAGTCTCGGATGTATAGTGAAATCAGCATTAGTGTGTGTATGTGTTCTGTGATTGTGGACAGCAACTTTCCTTTACTATTTCATATAAGTCTCAGATGTTTTTTGTGAGCATACAACAGCAGCCTTTTCATCCATTTGATTCATATAAAAGTTAAGTATTTGTGTGAGATAATTTCCAAAGATCCGAGACTCATATAAATGCAAGTCTCGGATGTGTAAAAGATCAATCAGCAGCTAAAAACAATTAGAATTTCCAAGTCTTGGATGCATTAATTGTATATGTAACATATGGGAGAAATCCGAGACTCACATGGTGAGAATCTCGGATGTATGCAGCTCAGTGACAACACCCAATACATATATATACATACATGTGTGCATCAACTAAACAGCAGGTCATATGTGCTTGTGTGCAACAAAAACAACAGTGACAACACTATATATATATATATATATATATATATATATATATATATATATATATATATATATATATTGCGCAAAAAAACCCCAAACTTGTCCGCTTTTTGTGATTAAAACCCCAAACCATTTTTCGTTGCATAGAAAACCTCGAACTAACTAAAAATCAGTAAATCAAGGTTTTATCAATGAGTAACGGGTTGAAACCGGTTATTAATCATACGTGAACGGGTAAATAACCTACGTAGAATAAATTTTAATTGTTGAAACCGATTTCCAAGTATTACACATCATTTTTAACCACGTTGATAATTTTTAATTGTAATTTTTAAACGGGATTACCTCATCTACGAGTGTTAAAAATGATGTGTAATACTTGGAAATCGGATTCAACAATTAATATTTATTCTACGTAGGTTATTTACCAGTCCACGTAGGATTAATAACCGGTTTCAACCAGTTACTCATTGATAAAACCTTGATTTACTGATTTTTAGTTAGTTCGGGGTTTTCTTTGCAACGAAAAATGGTTTGGGGTTTTAATCACAAAAAGCGGACAAGTTTGGGGTTTTTTGCGCAATTATCCCATATATATACTCTAATATGTGCAGCAGGTGTGAACAGGACAGCAACAAACATATATACATGCATATATAAACATTTAAGTACATGCGTGTGGGTGTGTTGTGCATAATGTGTGTGCAGAAACAGAACAATGCATATATGTGTGGGTGTTTTGTGGTTATAAAACAGAAAGGGGAACAAGTATTATGTATAAATGTATGTGTGGCATTATTAAGTCAAAAGATCAACATAATTGGTGTGCTTTGATGTGTGATTAAAAATGTCCAGTAGCCTTTTATATATACATACATTCATGTCCCAATATACATAGTAAAGGTGTGTGTGCATTCAAGTGTGTAGCACAAATTATAAAAGCGTAGTGCTAAAGAAGTAAATATTATGCCATGAAATTACATAATTATGGACATACTCATGTGTGAGTTATCATTTTCATTATAAATAAACATTCAATAGAAAGTATAATGATACTCATGTTTCTAAGTTATGCATCTAATGCTATGAATATGTGTTATGGAATAATGACACTTATAAGCATGTTAAAAGTTATTAGTATATGTTAAATAAACATCGAAAGTGTGGGGCTTTGAATTTAGGCCCAAAGTCTTGGTTCTTGGCCCTAAGCCTGGCCCATCTAGGCCAAAGGCCAATGTTCTAGGCCCAAGGTCTTGGTCCTTGTATGTCATACAAATCACTTATGACAAGTGATAAGTTCATTGGTTATGCAGAATATGTCAATTACATGCATATGAATAAGTTCAAATTGCAAATAAAGTCAATGAATGACTAAATAAGTCATCACACTTGTCCATGAAAAGCATGAAAACTCATAAGTCATTAAATCGTGTCAAGATAAGCCACAAGTCTAATAATGATTCAACAAAGTTAAAAAGGACGTGATAAGTCAATAAATGAATAAGTCTTAAACATAAGCTACAGACTAGGCAGTATTTGGTTTGTGTTAGGCACAAAAAGACCTCAGTCAAACCTGTTCTACATATGAGGGGGAGATTTATAATCAAACCTGTTGATGCATTTGAAGGTTGAATTTAAGGCCTGTTATATGCCTTATTGAAACTTGAAAATGATTTGCAATATCAGTCTAAAGCTGTTCTATATGTTGCATGTGTTGCAACTAAGACAGTTTGTCCAAGCTACTCTGTCTGCTGAACAGGCTGGACATAAACTGTCTACGCTGCTCTACACTGTTGAGCAGCTTGGGCATTTTTAAAGTGTTCTGTTCTTTGTGAACAGAACCTGTTCTTTGTGAACAGGCTAAACACTTTATGGAATATGTTTCCAAGTCATCATGTATTGTTTTTTACTACAAGATCAGTTTACAAAGTCGAAGACAAAGTGGAAAACAGAACTGCTCAGCCTGCCCAAGCTGTTCTGTAACATGAAGACAAAAGGTTATTTGAAAAAGGGTGACAGACCTTTTTCTTATATCAAAATAGGCCTTTACAAGGAAGAAAGACGCAAAGTTGACATTCCTAAATTAGTTAAAGGCAATGCAACAGTAGACAAAGTAAAAAGACAAAAGTTCTGCACATGTGAAGACAAGTCTGCTTTTCAGAAAAGTGCAGAAAAGGTTATGTTGTCTTTTCAACAAGACTTCTCCTTTTTCATTCCGTCCAATGAAGATGTTTCTCTTAGATCCTCTAAGTGAGTATAAAAGGAAGCTTCTAAGGTCAGAAAGAAGTGAAGAAAGAAAGCTAAGTGCTGAAACCAAGAAGTGAACGTGCAAGTGTGTTTTTCATGCATGCAAGCCTGCTGTGTAATTCAGTATCTGTGTGTCTAAGCTGTTTTACATAAGCTGTTCCCTTAAGTCTTGTAAACACAGTGAGTGCTTCTTAGTGAGTGTATTTATTGTATACTAGTTTGAGTTTGTCTTAGACTAGTGAACATACTGTTGTATCTTTCATCTCAGCTTGAACTATTCCGCATTCAAGCTTGTTTGTAATTAACAAATTGTTGATAATACATACAAACATTGAGAAAAGAGTGTGTAGTTTTTAAATTGATGTATTCACCCCCCCTCTACAGCTTATAACTATATACTTTGGGAACCTCTCGGGACCTACAACTGGTATCAGAGCAGTTTAGAGTGTGTGTCACTCTAGATCTCTCATTCTCCCAAGTTTCCATGGACAACAGTGCTGCAAATTCTTCTTACTATGACATGGTCTATCGGGGCAAACCTCCCATAATTTAATCATCAACAAACTTTCTCTTGTTGGAAGTGCAGATATGATGCTCTATTTAGAGGAATCTGGACTGTACACACCTGCCAGAGATAGTGATGGCGGGTCCCTATGTGCCAAACCCTGTACTACCATAACTCCAGGCGGTTGGAAGGAGCTGCCTCCTGAAATCAGGGACCTTTGAGAACGCAAAAGCGCAATGGTCTGATGAAGACAAGAGGATGGTGGCTCTGGATTGCAAAGGCCAGAAACAATCTGGTCATTTCTCCTCCCTGATGATGTGTTCAAGGCAGGTTGAGAGAAAATGAAGACAACAAAAGCGCTGTGAGGATATTTGTGTACCGTCTATGATGGACCCACAATCACACTGGACAACAGGATCAACAATCTTGTTAGACAGTATGAACTCTTCTTTGCTAAACCAAAGGAGACTCTCACTGAAACCTACACCAGGTTCACTGCTCTAGTGAATGATCTCAAAGCTGTTGGGATCACCAAGGACAGTCTTACCCTGGTGAACAAATTTCTGGACATTTTACCTGAAGAGTGGAACTACTTCTCAACAATCCTAAGGAACTCAGTTACTATCAGAAGTATGGATCTATTCAATCTGTATGGATCCTTACTGAATGATGAACAGTCAAGGCAACAAAAGAGAAATGCCTTGGAAATGTCCAAAAGAGGTGCAGCCTTTGTGGCTAATGTGAGACAGCCTGTAAATCAGGTGAGTGATGTGTTCACTCACCCTGATCAACAGGATGATGACAAGGAGGAGGTGTCAGANAGGTACCACCTTTAAAAAAACCTTTTTAAATTTTTTTCATAACATGTTTTAATAGACATTATGAAGATCATATGTAAATTTTACATGCATTCACATCTCCTAGCTCCTAAAAAGTGATATTGTTAGTATATGGTGTGTAAAGATGACATTACTACTGCATCATGGCTGATTTCATAGAACACTTGAGGGTCACACCGATGAGCACAACTGAGCAGATGCAATTAAACGATTGAATAAATAATATTGGATATTGTTTATGACACGAAATGATCATTGAGATTAAATTAATGTGTGATTAATTATATCTCAAAGTACGGGGACTAAAAATACAATATAAGATATTGTAAGTGATTTAATTGTCATTGGATGATAATTAAATAAATAGTTATCTAGTCTTTTATTTATTATTGGATATTAAATAAAAGATATATTTATTTGAATTGATATTGTCATCTAGTTATTAGATAATTAGAATGATAATCATAAACAAATAAATAGAGATAATTATAAATAATTATCTACTCATTTATATATTATTAGATAATATATAAAAGATAAATATTATTTAATAGATATATAATTATAGAGATAATTATATAAAATTTAAATAATAAAGATAACAATTAAGATATATATTATATTAATATATTAAAGTTTAAGTTTAATATATATATAATATATATACATATACGGCCGCAATATATATATATATATATATATATATATATATATATATATATATATATATATATATATATATATATATATATGTGTGTGTGTGTGAAACACACATTGAAAAGCAAGAGATCACCAAAAACCACGTAGGGTTGGTGTGGTTGAGGCGCACACACAAACACACATTGAGTGTGTGTGGTGCGGCCGCAAGAGAGAAAAAAACCAAAAGCGTTTGGTTTTCCCCGTTCTTCGTGTGTTTAATTGCATACCTGGCGCCGCTCGATCGTGTCATCACCGGTGGATACCGAGAGCATCCCATTCACGTATTCTTGTCAACGAATACAAAGGTACGGATTTTATTACTTTCGCATTTACTTATCTTATGTTTTACTTGATGATCCGTGTACGGAATTCGTGTTTTTAAAAAGCTTCCGCTGTGCGTTAATATGATTAATGTTTTTGTTTTTATGGAAAACCATACGAATACCCAACAGTGGTATCAGAGCCATCTCAAGTAACATAATGATAGTATTATTCGAGTATTTATGTCCAACGATCTTAAAGTTTCGATTTTTAATAATTAAAATTGTTTAAACGTTCGAAATCAATAATTAAAATGTTTAAGGTTTTGATTTGGCTTGGAGAAAATCGACCAAAGGTTTTGGAAACCTTATGGTGATTCTCGGCCAACCTTGGAGTTCGGAACTCGGGATTTTGAAACCTTAGTTCGTTTTATTTAGTTGATGTTTGATTGTTTAAAAAGTGTTAATTGATTAAAAGTCGAAAAACTAAACGTTTCGGTTCGCGAAATCAAACCTAGAGATTTCGACCATGGGTTGAGACCCATGACCTCTCGGTTGTGATGTGGTAACCGAAGTGATGGATTATTTGTTCCGTCATGTCGTTTAATTCACGGTTAAACTCGAACGATTAAATTAAATGCGTTAAAATCGAATTAATAAATCAAAAGTGTTTGGTTATTAATATTTGAACATTTGTGACTAAATATGTTTTGGTTTTACAAAATTAAAGTGGAGACTTTATTAGTTTTTTTTATAAAATTCGCAAATCGGTTTAAATATTTTTCGATTCGATAATTAAACGATTAATTGGAACATGGAAATCGAAGTAATCAAAGTGAATTGATTAATGGCCTCGATTAATTTCAGCCGTCAAATGGTTTGATACCCTACTTATTTTCGGTTCATATGGGTTATTGAACCCGAGTATGAGTCGGTTAACTAAGTTGGTTCGTTTCCGTTTTCCGGTAATTCGTCGTTTAAATTAAATCGGTTTTAATTAAAAATTAAGTTTTAATGTTGAAATTAAAATTAATGGTAATTTTAATTTATAAACTAGATTTAATTTATGCATTTAATATTTAGTTCCATAAATGCATTATTAAATTAAAGAGAGTTTAATTTAAGGATTTATTTTCAAATTGATGAAATCGTGACTTTGAGTTTCATGCTCGGTCATGGTTTAATGTTTTGAGATTTGATCTCGACATTACCGTTTCGTTTAAAACCATAAAGAAAAGTTTTTGGTGTTATTTAAAGATGATCAAATTTTGGTAAATTGTTTATTAAGAAAATTGACATTTTTAAATAAAGTTTAGTTATTTATGTTTGAAAAGTGTTTCGATTAAATAATAGTTGATTGATAATTATTTAAAGGAAGTTTAAATTATTTATCAATATTATTTGAGAATAAAACTATATTTATTAAAAGTTGTTTAATAAAAAGTTTCTTAAAATAGTAAGTTTAAGTTTCAAAGGTGTTTGAATTGTAAATTGAATATTTTAAGAAAAGTGTAGTTTTGAATCCAAAGATAATGCAAAGATAGAATTGAATTTGAATTTTTCGGAAAAAAGTTTCTAATTATGGAAAGTGTTCCTAAATTTCGAGTTTACGAACCGTGTTTAATTTAAGAACGATATTGGACATATTTACTTAAATTAATGGTGGATTAATTGGTTTTGGAATTATTTTCATGTCAAGATGAAAATGAATTCTGGATTATTTACAAGCTTTACTGCTTTATTTATGTTTGTGACATAGCCGAGCCTTGAGACCCCTTGTTTGTGATGGTTGTTTATTTAATCGTGATGTTTGCTATTTTATTATTGGTTATTTTTGGGAAGGCCTGCGTGCCAATGGAATCCCGGTTTTATGTGTAATCTGTAATAGGTTAGAAAATAGGCAAATGTATTTAGATTAAAACTATGTAAAAATCTTGGCGAAGATGTCCATCAAGAAGGAGGTCATCCATCAAGGACTCTCGGAGACATCATCGGATGCTAAGGCTAGTGGGAGCTGAAAGAGTTCAACCTTCTTGCCTTGTGTGTTGATTTTGTCCCTTAGGTTTTGACC
Organism: Centrapalus pauciflorus; assembly: GCA_020465985.1. Lineage (NCBI taxonomy): Eukaryota > Viridiplantae > Streptophyta > Magnoliopsida > Asterales > Asteraceae > Centrapalus > Centrapalus pauciflorus. Next base: position 113,312 of record JAANYP010004272.1, read on the forward strand.
TAATTGGTTTGTCCGTATGGCTCTCGGAAACCAATTTAGTTTTCGGCAAGGCTATGTCACCATGTGATTGTATGTTTTATTTCTTTATGCTTTATTTATATATGCGTGGTTGTGGCGACAAAGTAGATAAATAAAAGAAATTAAAACTACAATCATTTTTTGATGAAAAATTAAAGTATTTAAAAGGAAGTTTAAATTGGAAACTTTAATTATTTTGTCAGGTGTTAGATATGACATTTTTATGAAATTAGTTTTTCAAATAAAGGAGATTTATTTTAAAATGTCATATGATCAAAGAGTTGAATTCTTAAAACTGGTACACTAACTGGATTGTTTACCAGAATAGGTGGTGTCTAGGACAGTCTTGCTCGGGCTGTGGAATTTCCAGAAAGTTTAGAACCGAAAGGATCCTGCCCGCGGACTAACCTGACTGGCCACTAGTTCTTGGTAAGAGACTGGTTATAAACCCAAATTAAAAATCTGACACAGCACACCGTCCATATAGTGGCACTCACGGTGACCGGTCGTCGTAAGTAGGTTCAGCCTTCGTTGGGTGCTTACGCCGCAAACTCGGAGAGCTGTGAGGTAAGCACTGCGGATCCTAAGTGAGACTTGGGCCAGTGACTTGCAGTTGTTATATGGTGTGTGTCAGTGGTGGTTCCTCAGTAAGACTGTTGCCCAAGGTGTGGATGAGATTAAACATGATCAATTTAAGAAATTGAAAATCTCATAAGATCTAAGAGTTGCAAAGGGGTTGTAATTGGTAATAAGTTGCCTGCCTGAGTAGCTTATTCATGTAGGTTCAGCCTCCGTTGGGTGCATGAATAAGTAAAATGGTTCTTAGGATTAATAAATCATTTTTTGAATTTTGGGTTATTGATTTATTAATGGTTAATCAAATACTGATTTTTGAAAAATTGTTTAAGATGGTTGAAAAAGACAGAGGTAGAAGCGGTTTAATAATAACAATGACAATAACAGTATTAACAACAATGATAACGTCAATATCCTTTTCCCACTTTAAAATCCTCCCCAAAAGCACATGTTGCTACTTTGAGGTCCATTCGGGATATGGAGAACTCAAAAGAGGCAACTTCCTGAACTGTGAGTAAAATCTGACAAATGTTCTGAGTACAGGGTGAAAGTCGTATATTCTGGAAAGGGCACCAGAACCTGCTCCTGCGGAGACTGCTACAGTTGAGGAAAGAAATCTCCACAATAAACACTCTGAGGATTCGGTCAATGTTGCCTGTCTAATGCTAGCGACCATGACATCTGAGCTGCGGACTAGCTTTATGGACGTCTCAGCTTGACAGATGTATTGCCAGCTAAAGGATATGTTCCAGACTCAGGCTCGGACTGAGAAAGATATACGACAAGGGCTCTGAGCTCCTGCAGAATGGCAGAAGGAACAACTGTTAGATCCCATGCGCTGAAGATGAAAGGTTATCTGGATCATCTTAGCAGACTTGGGTTACCCGTGACACAGGACATAACCACGAATCTAATTCTCAATTCCTTATTGAAGGAATTTTAGCAATTTGTAATTTGTTACAATATGCACGGAGAAGATGATCAGTGGGCTGCATCGGATGCTATAGACTGCTGAGGGAGTGATTGAGGAGAGAATATAGGGAAAGAGACGGAAAGGAAAGTAAGTTTCCAAGCCGGAGGTTAAAGCTAACAAGTAGCTAAGACCTAGAACCAGAGAAGTCAAATCCAAGGATGACAAATTCTTTGAGTGCTAGGAAACTGGGCACTTGGAAAGGAATTGTCTCAAGTACTTGGAAACGGTCAAGGTTGACCGCATTGAGACTTCGTGTATCTGAATCAGTCACTTCTATTGTTCTTGGATATGTGATACCCAATTGAACAAAGTTTCATGCATAATGTCTGCAATGATTAAAATGAAGTGAAAAGAGATGACAGATTCAGTGGGAGCATAGAGACATCTTAGAGAATACTCTGTTGGACACTATTTTCATGTCATCATTAGTTTATCATGGTGTAGTATACAATTGATTGAATTTCTTGCAAGTATTTTTGGGATAAATAAAGAATTTTTGGAGTTAAAAATTTGTTGCTTGAAATTCCTATTGTTTAAGATTACTAAACCATGATTATAGACTATTGATTCAAGTGGAACTTGAATAGTAACTTGTCAATGGAGATTGGACAAGCTAGTAGTCATATTCAGATAAAAAGGGTTACCATGTTGTTGTGTAAATTGTTCAAGTGTTCAAATGCAGTTTCATTGAACTTGTTAATTCTTGAAAGCTTGTTCAAGAGATTATATGAGTTGGATAGTCACCTGTGATTATATAGATGAAACTAATAAGATGCAGAATTAAATGTAAATGAGTTACATGGAGGTTAATTCACTTCACTTGTCAGAAATAATTAGACTTGAGAAGTCAGGATTGTTTAGACAAGAAGTAATCGCATTTTATAAAATTACATGTGAAATGTATACAACTTATGTGCTAGTTAGTCAAGTAGTAGCATTTGACTTGTTTAAACACTCGTCGGCAAGCTTGACGAAATACCACAACGAAATGTTGTAGATAACCAGGTTCTGGTGGTTATGGATACATATCACAAATTTTGAATACATTGTTATTAAAGATATCTTGTTAAGATATAGATAAACCGCATACTGTCATATTCAAGACTGAACATCTAAACGTATCACTAGTAGCAATTAATCTGAATTGCTAGAGCTCCTAAAATTTTAATCCTGGTGTCTTTATGAGTGATTTACCAGTTCCTCTAAAGATAATGGATATAAATTTATATGGAGATTCAGATTAGATCTGAATAATATTACAAGAAGTTGTAATAAAGAACTAGTGTAATTTTTCAAAGATAAACGGTAATGGAAGTTAAGTCAGTTAACTAGAGAACACTCCCACTAAGATCATGTCTGAAATTAGCTTTTCGCTAGATCGTATTACCGTTACATTTGATAAGGGAACAGTAGCATTAAATTGATGGTAGTCATGTTGTGTTTATTGAGATAAAGGTGATCAACATGATATCTTTAATGTCGTTCTATTTTGCATGTTTTAGAAATCCAAGAATAAATTTGAAGTTATTCTAAAACTATTCCATAGCTGCTTGTTGTCGTGGGAACCACAACGAGAACTAAAAGGCTACTGTGGTTTTTGGTTGATATTCATGGGTGATGAATATAGCAAATGTTGGACCAAATTCACAGGTATTTGTTGCGAACAAATATTGGATTGACCCACCGATTGAGACCACTTTGTGGATCATAGTCATGAGTCGTCTCAAAAAGGTAATCCTTAGTACCTGAGATGTCTACGTACTTTAGTGCGGGTGCTGCTGTACATTTGGTCTAACCTAACGTCATCCGTAACTGGGTGATCATAACGGTTCGAGGCTGGTTGCAGTGGGAGTCGTGCTGGAGGCCTAGATAGTCAATATGGGATTTGCACCTTCTTTTAACTAAGAAGAGATATTTCTGGGCCCCTCGGCGATCGATACTAACAGAAATGCATGGCCATGCTCGGACAGAATTGATGTGTTCTACTCTGTCTGTTACAGTTCAGTATGAGATTAGGGAGTCGAGAATCATAATCGTGTTTGCTACGGCTGATCTAATCCATGCCTAGCTGTCACATTGAAATATCGCGATGCATGGGATATAACCTAAGTTTCTTTTTGGAAGGCTGTTCCAACAAGAATGCCCGAATGGGAGTCAGAGTTTTTATGACCTTGGTTGCCTAAAGTGTCTAGCCATGACCTCCTTTGGGCGCATGCTGCAGGACAGTATGTCGTCTTACACAAGTGGGAGTATGTTAGTATATGGTGTGTAAAGATGACATTACTACTGCATCATGGCTGATTTCATAAAATACTTGAGGGTCACACCGATGAGCACAACTGAGCAGATGCAATTAAACGATTGAATATATAATATTGGATATTGTTTATGACACGAAATGATCATTGAGATTAAATTAATGGGTGATTAATTATATCTCAAAATACGGGGACTAAAAGTGCAATATTAAATATTGTTGTAATTTAATTGTCATTGTATCATAATTAAATAATAATTATCTAGTCTTTTATTTAGTATTGGATATTAAATAAAAGATGCATTTATTTGAATTAGTATTATCATCTATTATTAGATAATTGGATGGATAATTATAAACAAATATATAAGAGATAATTATAAATAATTATCTAGTCATTTATATATTATTAGATAATGTATAAATGATTAATATTATTTAAAGGGTATATAATTATAGAGATAATTATGAGGTTTAAATAATAAAGATAATTATTAAGATATATATTATTATATTATTATATTAGAGTTTGATTAAAACTAAAACTCTTAATTAATAATATATTATATATATAAAACATACGGCCAAAGTGTAAATTGATATGGCATAAGCATACGGCCACATTTATATATAAGAGTATATATGTACATAACCTAAAAAGGGGTTTTTGTGGAAGACGCACACACACAAGGTGTGTGTGTGGGTTGCTATGGCCGTACGAACCAAACACACATTTACGTGTTTGGTTTTCCCGTTCTTCGTGTATTTGATTGCATACCTGGCGCCGCTCGATCGTGTCATCACCGGTGGATACCGAGAGCGTCTCATTCGTGTATTCTTGTCATAGAATACAAAGGTACGAATTTTAATGCTTTCATATTTACTTATCTTATGTATACTTGATGATCCGTGTACGGAATTCGTGATTTTTAAAAGCTTCCGCTGTGCGTTAATAAGATTAATGTTTTTGTTTTTACGAAAAACCATACGAATTCCCAACAATATATATATATATATATATATATATATATATATATATATATATATATATATATATATATATATAATATATATATATATATATATATATATATATATATATATATATATATATATATATATATATATATATATGTATATATGTATATATATATGTATATATGTATATACATGTACATATATATGTATATATGTATATACATGTACATATATATGTATATGTATATATACATGTACATATATATGTATATGTATATATACATGTACATATATATGTATATGTATATATACATGTACATATAGATATATGTATATATACATGTACATATAGATATATGTATATTGGGAGAGGTTCTTTTAAGAACCTTAAAGATGGTGAGAACCTAGGAACCTTTTAGAGCCCTTTGATCAAAAGGGTATTTTTGGAATAAAAAATATTATCTTTCTCTCTCCACCTTTTTTATTATATGTCATATCTTTTTCACTTTCTCTCTCTTACTTTTTTTTTTCATTTTCATATTATACTTTCTTTCATTAGAATTGATTTTAATATTTAAAAAACGTTTTTTATAAAAAAAATAATTTTTTTTCTATATAAAAAATTATTTAATTGCTAAAAAATTAATGGATTCTATATAGAAATATTAGTCTATATAGAATGTTATATAATTCTATATCTTTTTATGTAGATTAACATTACTATTCATAATCTATGTAGAATGTTATGTTTCTTATATATTTTATATATTACCTGTTTATTATACAAATCTATGTCTTTTTTGTAGATTATCATTACTATTCATTGTGTTTTTGGTATATTTTATATCAGTTGCATACCAAGTGTTCGATAAAATGTCTAAATGAAATCTTATTTTTTTTGTTTCAATGTGTTTTTGGTATATTTTATCATTTAATCTACGTAGAATATATGATACTTGACATTCTACACGACATTCTACCTAGATTGCATGACATTCTACGTAGATTGCATGTCATTCTACGTAGATTGAATGTCATTCTACGTATATTGAATGCCATTCTACGTAGATTGCATGACATTCTACGTAGATTGTACATAGAATATGTTCGTCGATACTCTACGTAGATTGCATGTCATTCTACGTAGATTGCATGTCATTCTACGTAGATTGAATGTTATTCTACGTAGATTGCATGTTATTCTACGTAGATTAACAGTTTTATTCTATGTATTTTTTGGTATATTTTATATCAGTTGCATACCAAGTGTTTGATAAAATGTCTAAATGAAATCTTCTTTTTTTGTTTCAATGTGTTTTTGATATATTTTATCATGTAATCTATGTAGAATATATGATATTTGACATTTTACACGACATTCTACATAGATTGCATGACATTTTACGTAGATTGCATGACATTCTACGTAAATTGAATGACATTCTATGTAGATTGCATGTCATTCTACGTAGATTGCATGTCATTCTACGTAGATTGCATGTCATTCTACATAGATTGAATGTCATTCTACGTAGATTGGATGACATTCTACGTAAATTGTACATAGAATATGTTCGTCGATACTCTACGTAGATTGCATGTCATTCTACGTAGATTGCATTTCATTCTACGTAGAATGCATGTCATTCTACGTAGAATGCATGTCATTCTACGTAGAATGCATGTCATTCTACGTAGAATGAATGTCATTCTACGTAGATTGCGTGACATTCTATGTAGAGTATCGAAGAACATATTCTATGTACAATCTACGTACATTGGACAGATTCATTTTCCATATATTATAATTAAAATTATTTGTAAGATATTAGATTTATAATTAATGTAATAGTTATTAGATGTTTTACATGATAATCTATGCTGATTACATGACAATCTACGTAGATTACATGATAATCTACATAGAATATAATACAATACTACTTGTAAAAAATCACACAAAATCCATGTAAAATGTTGTGTTTCTTATATATTTAATATATTTTTATGTTTCTTATACATTTCTATATCTTTTTATGTAGATTAACATTACTATTCAATGTGTTTTTGGTATATTTATCATGTAATAATCTACGTAGAATATATGATAATTGACATTCTACACGACATTCTACGTAGATTGCATGTCATTCTACGTATATTGCATACCATTCTACGTAGATTGCATGTTATTCTACGTAGATTGCATGTCATTCTACGTAGATTGAATGTCATTCTACGTAGATTGAATGTCATTCTACGTAGAATGCATGACATTCTACGTAGATTGTACATATAATATGTTCGTCGATACTCTACATAGAATATGACATATTCATTTTTCATGTTTTATAATGAAATTTTTTGTAAGATATTAGATTTATAATGATTGTAATAGTTATTGGATGTTTTACATGATAATCTACGTAGATTACATGATAATCTACGTAGATCAAATGATAATTTAAATATAATATATTACAAGACTACTTGTAAAAAATCACACATAATCTATGTAGAATGTTATGTTTCTTATATATTTCATATATTTTTATGTTTTTTTATACATTTCTATATTTTTTTTATGTAGACTAACATTATTATTCAATGTCTTTTTTGTATATTTTATATCAGTTGCATACCATGTGTTTGATAAAATGTCTAAATGAAATCTTTTTTTGTTTAATGTGTTTTTGATATATTTTATCAGGTAATCTACGTAGAATATATGATATTTGACATTCTACACGACATTCTACGTAGATTGCATGTCATTCTACGTAGAATGCATGACTAACTACGTAGATTGTACATAGAATATGTTCGTTAACATATTCTATACAGAATAAAAATATTCTATATAAAGATATAATATTTCTATATAAAATACGTTATTTTTTTAGCAATTAAATAATTTTATATATAGAAAAGATAAATTTTTTTTTTATAAAAAACGTTTTTTTACTTTAAAAATCAATTATAATGAAAGAAAAATAAAATGAAAATGAAAAAAAGTAAGAGAGAGAAAGAGAAAAAGGAGATTTTTTTCTTCCAAAAATACCATTTTCACACATTTTCAAGGATCTCCACTATCAAAGTTCAAAATAATTACAAACTTGCCATCCAATATATCAACCATTGATTATCATTAATCCAATGACCATAAAAGGTTCTTAGGTTCCCACACTTTTTATGGTTCTTAGAAGAACCCTCCCCTGTATGTATATATATATATATATATATATATATATATATATATATATATATATATATATATATATATATATATATATATATATATATATATATATATGACGTTGGGTTTAGTTAATTAAATAATAAAAGGGATATCATTTCAAGCAATTTGTCGTTGTTATTTGTATGACGACAGAAAGGATATATTAAATTAAATAAAGAAGTTATATCGTGATAAATTAATGAATGCATGCATGCATGGTTTAATTGTATATGTACTTCCATATTATATATAGTAAAAAATAAATAAACAAGTATACTATAACTTTTTTTTTCTTATTTGAGTGATGAATCTAGATTTAAATAGTAACCGAATTTCATTGAGAAATCGAGAAAATTAATTTAAAAAATTGAACTAGTCATTACCGTTATTATTATATATTTTAAAATTGAATTTACGTTATATTTATTTGTCCTTTAATATTATTTTTACACATATCAGCTCCAGCTCCAGCTATAAGTTTTAGCTATAACTCCAGCTCCAGTTAGAATTTAATCGTGACAACATACTTAAAATTAATTATATGATACATAAACACAATTTATATTCAAATATTCCCTTAAACAAATGTGTTATTTATATTCATATTCACACGTTTCTCTAAAATGCATGTTTGACTTAATTAGCTTTTAAATGAAGCTTGTAGCTAAAACTTTTGTTAATATATGTGTTTGGTAACGTAGTTGGACCTTGAGCTAGTACGTGTAAAATTACAAATAGATAACAATGTCAAAAATAAATAAATAAATTGTGTATATAAAGGGTGATTTTATCATTTCTTCAACCAAAATCTTAAAGATAATCTTAAAAAGTAGCATCTCATTTTGAAACTTATATTTTTAATGAACTCTTCATAAAATGGTCAACTTATCAAAGCTTTTAGTTTGGACTTCAAAAAACCATAACCTCAAACTCTTAGGGGGCGTTTGGTTCGCGGATTTCCAGAGATTTCCTGGGATTTTCATTTAAAATTTTGTGTTTGGTTCGCAGATTTCAGTAAGGATTTGAAATCCCAGGATTTCTTAAATCCTTCCATTCTTTGTTATTTAAAATCCCAGCCTCCCCCCTAGGATTTCAAATCCCAGTTACCTTGCATTTTTCAGATTAATAAATTTTTTCTATAAGATAATGCAAATTCTTTAACAAAATCCTGACAAATGCAAATGCTGCATAATGCAAATCCTTTGACAAAATGCAAATCCCAGGTTAAAAATCCGCGAACCAAACGCCCCCTTAGGTTGTGTTTGGTAGAAAGAATCGAAAAAAATGAAAATGAAGACAAATTATTTGGGTTAAAAGACTTGAATTATACATATGCATTCTCAAGTTGTATCAATGTATATGTTAAAACTTATTTTTTTTTTTCATTTCTTTAGTAATGGTGAAAAATTAAGTAGAAGCTAAAATTTTATGATCAAAAGACTATTGATTTATCCTCATTTTTATCCTCTTCAATTTTTCTTTTTACCAAACATCACTTTATAAGCTCTTAAAAGCTATGTCAAATACAACCTAAAATAAAGAAATTTCATCTATGTTAGGTATATCTCCAGAAGGCGATGCATTGTATTCAAACATGTTTTTTCTTGTGGAAGTTTGGTATATTTTAGCATTGTCTTACTATATTTCAATAGCATGATAGTTAGCTTACCGATCAACGGGTTTGATCTACAGTTATGTTTGGTAGAGAGAATTAAAAAGAAAAAAAATTGATAAATTAAATCAATGATATTTTAGACTAAGAAATTTAAAAATACAATAACCATGTGGTTGTTTTAATTCTTTTTCTCTAATTTTAACTTCTATTTAATTCTCCACCGTTGCTAGGGAATTGAAAGGATTGATTTTAACATATATTTACATTGATACAACTTGAGCTTGTATATATAATTCAGATCTTTTAACCAATAAATTATTTCATTTTTTTTTCTTCGATTCTATTTATCAAACACAACCTAAATAATTATGTTTTATTTTTATTTAACACGTACATAGATTTTAAATTAGTAATTAAAGGTTTATTATCGAAAAAACCATCAGAACTTTTATGATTTTTTTCGGTTTAACCACTCAATTTTTTTCAAACCGATCAAAACACTAACCTTTTCATTTTTTTATTGTTTTGACCATTTTACCTGTTATCAGAGCTAATTTGGTGACGTGGCAATTACGTGACGTTTTTTATTATTGAAAAAACCACTCGAACTTCCAAGATTTTTTTGGTTTAACCACCATTCTCTTAAACTAAAAATTAAAACTCTGAGAACCGATAATTCAATGTAATCAAACATACCTTTTCATATTTTGATCAATAAAAGTAATATATCAAATTAAACTCAATTCATTTTTATTTTTAAGTTTTTTCAAGATTTTAAAAACACAAAAATTAAACCCAATTTAAGTTTTAAAATTGCTTATGAAATTTTATAATAAAATTTTAGTTTTAATTTTCTATTATTATTTATTTTTTAAAAATTTATTTAATTATATTATTACTATCGTTAGTGATTATTATTTAATTTATAAAATTTATTTATTTACGATTCTTTAAAACATTCAAACCCAAGAAAGAACAAGTAAAATAAATCAAAATCAAATCAAATGGATTTCAACAGGTGAAAATTGAATAAACAAATACCAATTTAAACATTAGTTGATAGGAATCTTATTTGAAACTATAATCAGTTACCATAATTATCAACAAACTTGATGAACACTACAAAACCTTACAGAATCAAATTGATTAGAATCTGTTTGGATTAACACAATGATAATGAAAAACTGATGAAGTAGAAGATGATGATAATGAAGAAGTATAAGAGATCAATGAAACATCGTTGTTGATAAAAGCAATATGATGATACAAAAAGAGAAAATCAGTTTTCTTGAAATTAATGTTTATTTTAATCTTTTGATGTTATGAGCAATATAATAATAGAAATTACAAAAATCTGAACATCAATTAAATTAGAGATTAGATCATGAAAAATTAATAGAGTGGTTAAAAAAAAAGAATTATGAAAGTTCGAATAGTTTTTTCGATAAAAACTCTAATTCATATCAACAATTGACCGGTCAAACAGGTTACCGGTCAAAAATGAATAGCTAAACCAATAAATTCAAAAGTATAGTGATTAAACTAATAAAAAATAAAAAGTGAAGTGATTTGATTGGTTGTGAAAAAAATTGAATGGCTAAACTGGAAAAATCATAAAAGTTTGGATGATTTTTTCGATAATAACCCTAAATTAAAATGTGTAACTATCTAATATAAAATTTATGCACTTTTACCTAATTCTTATGAATGAATGGGACATATGGGAAAATGACAAAGTATATTAAAGAGGTAAACCCTTCTTCAAATTGCATGTGATGTTAATTCTATATATAATATGAAACTGAGATAGTTACTATTTAGAAAACTCTATTTATATAAATGTTTATTTATTCAAAAGCTGTGAGAAAAAATAAAACTAAAATAAATAGGATTTTAAATCCAAAATTTGACTCTTACACTCACACACATGCTTATTTGTTATCTTTCATCTACCTTATATTTTCTCTGTCTCTCATCTCTCTCTAGGTGGGAGTGTGAGTAGCAATCCGCAAAAGATTGTTAATCTCACTACAAAAACATTAAGGGGACATTTGGTGTAGACGTAAAGTGAAATGAAATATTTCTAACTTTTTAAGTTTATAAATTCTTTTAATCAACGATAGTTACACATAAACCTAAAAAAAAAATGAATAAAAAGCTATTAAAACTTTAAAAAAAAATTCATGTTTTTGATTCTTTTATGTTGATTAAGTATATAAAATAAATTAAATTTATACTTAATTCAATTCTCTACGTTCTTTTATTAAAAATCCAAGCTCTCGTCATATAATAGAAAGACTTGTAAATCTCACAAGATTTTATTCTATTCCATACCACCGTATCGGGCAAACGCTCCCTAACAATATTGTATCAACTAAACGGTGATCAACTAGTAATATCTTTTATGTTTATGCAATATTTTGTAAACCATAACCAAAAATTGAAGTTATTAAATTAACTAGTATCTAAAAAAATCTTCTACAATGCACTTGATCATGAAAAATCATATACTCAATGAAGTGATTTAAATTTAATCCAAGCACATTAAAATTTCTTTCTTTTATTGACCTTTTTGATGTTTATAGTACTAAAATGTTAAGTTATTCTTTACAGCATCATATTCAAGAATTAAACAACCAAGTCAGTGTCATCTTGTATCAAATCTTTTTACGTTTTAAATGTACGATCAACTGATCCCATCAATTAATAGGTTTATATATTATTTGAGCATAAAATATGTTATATATTCTATTGTAAATGACGTTAATAAACACTAAAATATATAATTTAAGTATTAATCATGGCCCATGCTTCTTTTAATTATAACTCATGATGCCTAAAAACACAATCAACCAAAAATATGTACTTAAAAAATCATTATAAATAAGTACTTTATTCCTTTCTTTCAGTTTTTAATTTTACGGGGATCTCGAAGTAGATTTCTTAAAAGCATTAATAAATATGGAGAATAATATTAATATAAAATAATAAACCATATTTATTTTAGTGAATAATATAAATAACTTTCAAGAAAGGTACGTACTTCCTTTTTTGCAATATTACTTAAAAACAAATTATATTTAATCACACCAACAATTTTCTATATATAGTTTAATTTATGATTAAAATGTTCTATGGGCTTTTTATAAACTATATAGTCTATGTTATTGTCAAATTAATTTTGTCCTTACTGATCTTGATATATTTTTTTTATAACCCATTGCAAAATATATAAGATTAGAAATGTACACTACAATGGCCGCGAACGCTTTATTACTAAAGCAAATTAAAATGGAAGTAATTTTTTATACAATAGTTTTTCTTCATACATAACAGTTCCACATAAATAGACTATTCTATCTTTAATATCAACTTTACATTTTACCTTCTTATAATGAGGTAAAATAGTCTATTTACATAAAATTGTTATGTATAGAAAAAAATGTTGTATACAAATCATCTTCCAACTAAATAATATGTGTTGGAAACGTGATATCGCGAAACAGAAGTCTAAATTCTTGTGGATGTTAACATGAAATAGCATAGTTGTAATATTTGGATAAGTATTCCTAAACCCGTTTATCTCCCTTTTGAGTGAATATAACCTAACAGACAAAGCAATAATTTGATAATTAACGATAAAATAATTAATTATATATGTTACTTGACATGCATGATATATAGTGGACCTTCGAAAATGTTATGACAGTTATTTAATTTGTTCATTCATATAGTTTGGAACCAAAATATTTGTTCCCAGAATAAGATGAAAATCATGTGCATGTTTTGATTGTTTAGTTATAACTTTTAATCGGTTATTTGCTTAATATCATTAAAAACTACGATTTTCTTATCACATTATATATGGTCCACTTGTACAGGCAAAATTAGACAAACAACCTCAGTATCGTTGCATTCGCCTTGTACTGCAATTAGGACTGCAAACAAGTCGAATTTTTATCTAGCAGCTCGAGCTCGGCTCTAACAAAATAAATTAATAACTCGAGCTCGAGCTTTAATTAAATAGCTCTACTTGAGATTTTATCGAGCTTTTCGAGACTTACATATATACATATTGAGTCGAGATTTTCGAGTAGTTCAAGTATCGAGTCTTATATATACATATAGAGTCAAACTTTTATCAAACAATTCAAGTTTTTGAGTGTCAAGCAGAGCTTGAGCTTAATTTTGAAAACTCATTGAGCTATGGAGCTAGTACGTCCACTTTCATAGACTTGAGTCGAGCTGGCTAGACTCGTTTGCAACCCTAACTGCAGTTATCACAACGCTAGATTGGTTTCAACATCACTAATTATGCCAAGTAAATGCTACCAACACATATAAAATCAACCCTAGTTATTTTCCCACAAAGCAACCCTAGATTTCCAACTACTTTCACGTATTCATGTCAACAAAACCCTTATTCACATTAGGTTAAGAAATTAACTTAATGGTGGTTCCGGTAAGAACCTTGTTACCGTGAGAACGTGAGAACCACTCCAAAATGCACAAATTTTAAAATTAAAAGTTTTACTTAATTTCATTATTCATCTAACAAATATCATAATCTAACACTAAAATTACATTCATTAAATTATAAACTAAATGCACAAATTTGAACATTAAATGCAAAAATTTCTTAAATGCACAATTCGTACATAAAATAGATAAATTATAGCATGAGATGCGTAATTTTTTTACATGAAATGCATAAATTTATCGAAAACATTTAATTTTAGTATCAAATGCACAATTTTATACGGTGTATGCACAAATTTTAGAGTGATTCTCACGTTCTCACGAAATATAGGGGTTCTCATGATCAATGTGGAGTTTTATGGGGAGCACGAAGCTAGGTTCTTAATAAACGTTAGCCGCTTTCACTACAGTGAAAATCACTTTATTTGATGGAGACATTTTTTAAGTTGAATTACAAATTTCGTCCTATTGAGACATTATATGGATTGAGTCCTTAATTAACTTTATTTAAGGATAAATGTCACAATATAAATATATAATATATATGCTTTTGTATTGCGCATAAATAACGATAAGATTGCAATATACAATGTACATCCTTTTAGGGTTAAATTTTGTAACTGTATATTCTCTTCCTAATTAATTATTTGATTATTAATGTAATCTATAAATGTGAAATTAATTATTTTTTGGATTAATTACTAAAATAACCATAAATCCCACCAACTTATCAAGTTTTACAAAAAAAAAAAAAATAGCCATCTAAGTGGTGCCACAGTTGGCCATGGAAGAAACCGGGCTACATTTATAATTGGACCCGGTTGTTTAACCTGACTTTATTTGTCTTGCAATCAGGCCACCCCCCATCAAGTCCGGTAGAAAAATCGGGCTCTATTACTGTAATTAACCTGGCTTGATGTGTGCATCTGTAGTGGTGCCACAGTTTACGTTACCACATTTATGTGATACCCAACATTTACGTGCTGTACTTTTTACTAATATTTTAATGCATTACGTTACAAAATGTGATTGATAACGTAAAGTACATTAGTTTTACGTTACCAAATTCAAATTTTGCTCATTCCCAAGAAAAATTAGGTATTTACCATGATTTTTCTTGGGAATGAGCAAAATTTGAATTTGGTAACGTAAAGCTAATGAACTTTACGTTACCAAACACTTTTTGTAACGTAATGCATTAAAATATTAGTAAAAAGTACAGATAACGTAAATGTTGGGTATCACTAGACTTGACAATATGTGTATCCGTGTCGTGTCGCGTGTCAGACACGAATTTTACACGACACGAATTTGTCAAACACGAACACGACACGAATTATAAAACGTGTCATGATGTGAAACACGAACACGACACACAAAAAATTCGTGCGACACGTGACACGACACGCATAAACACGTGTCACACGAAAACACGAATTTTATCCAAAATATATATAGTTCTAAATTCAAACATAATAACCCTAAAAATTTTATAAATTAATTAATTAAGTGAGAATCTAATGTCGTGTATATCCGTGTATTATCCGTGTTTTATTCGTGTTATCATGTAACACGAAATTTATGTGTGTCTTACACGTGTTTATACGGGTAAATTCGTGTTACCTGTATAAGACACGAAACACAAATTTTAAATTCGTGTTGACACGAATTTACATGAAAGACGAATTTGTAAAACCTATATACAGAAAACTCGTGTCGTATACGTATCGTTTCTGTCGTGTCGTGTACCAAATTGTCAGGTCTTGGTATCACGTAAATGTAGTAACGTAAACTGTAGGTATTTTGGTTAGATGGATTTTTTTAAGGTAAAACTTGATAAGTGGATTGGATTTATGGTTATTTTAGTAATTATTCTTATTTTTTTAACTAAAAGTGGGGCCTACAAATTACAAACCATACATCTTCAATATGTCAAATCATTTAATATAAACAATGATTAGAGAGTAATTAATTAGAAGAGTGTACAATTAAAAATGGGGGTGTATGTTTAATAGGCCATGTCCAAATATGATTTGGTGTCTTAATTAAAGGAAAATCATTAAATGCAACAATTATAAAGTATATATGACGGTTAAACATGTGAAGAATCTATCTCTATTCTATACTATTAAAAGAGTAACTATAAACATTTCTAATGAAGCCACATGTCGTCACCATGGATCGACACGTGTCATTTATAGATTTTAAAAATAATAAAGAAATTTAAATCAAATCTATCCAAATCTAATATAATCCACTTTTAAATTCAAATCATATCAAATCAAACAAAATCTAATACTCTACTAACTTATTAATTAAATTTATCCAAATCTAATATAATCCACTTTTAAATTCAAATCAAATCAAATCAAGCAAAATCTAATAATCTACTAACTTATTAATTATAAGATAATATAATAAAAGTTTAAAAAAATATATAAGAAAAAAAATACTCTTCATATATATTTAGAAATATAAAAAATTAATAGGTCATAA
>JAANYP010004275.1:0-63691 GCA_020465985.1 Centrapalus pauciflorus
GTTGCTGCTCACAGGTTCTGTGGATACAACAACAATTGTGGGATTACGGTTTGGCTTACACTCAAACTCCTATTAGGATAGACAATCAATCTACAATTGCTATAACTAATAATCCAGTTAAACACAGTAAAACAAAGCACATAGACATAAGGCATCATTTTATTCGTGATTGTGCTGAAAAGAACTTAATCAAACTGGTAAAGGTGGCAACAGAAGATAATAATGCAGATTTATTTACCAAAGCGTTTGATAAGTCACGGTTTGAGTATTTAATTAAACTGAATGGAATGCGCAACCCAGAGTAATTTGACCTTAGTAGTAGTAAGTTTATTTTCTTTTAGAGTCGTAGTATTTCTTTCTTCTCAGTAATCTGCTAATTTAGGAAAGTTTCTATTTTTAGTAAGTTTCTATCTTTAGTAAGTTAGTAGGTTAGCTTATTTTACTGCTTTTCTTATGAAAAAAAAAAAAAAAAGAGAAAATTACAAAAATACAAAAAAAAAAAGGAATATCAGAAAAAAAATTAGGTCTTAGATACATAGGTTCAAAGTGACGAAAATTAGCACAGTCGTTACAAACTCTAAGTGTTTAGGCTTTCACACATAATGCAACTAAACTCTAAGTGTTATACTTTATTTAGTTTGATGTGTTGGTAGGCATAATACATATAGGGAATCTCAAGGCTAATAAAATATTCTAGAAATAGTCAAGCGTGTCACTAACTTAGATATATGACCAATCGGTCTTAATTTTTATGTACAAGACATACAAACATTGAGTCTAAATGAGGTATGCAAACTTTCTGGGGATGTATGGCAACATCAAATACATCTGAAAATGGAAAGAATAGAAATATCATGTAAAACTGAGAGTCGAAAACATGCAACTCTGTTGTACGTAAGTACAGACCTGTTGTCTCTGTTTAGATTCGGGTTAGCAGACATGTCGCTTTGTTGTACGTCAGTACAGACCTGTCACCGCTATCTGCTAACTTTAAAAGAAAACCTTAAGGCGAACTAAGACACTTTGTTGTATGAAAATACAGACCTGTGTCCGATGTTTGTCTTTTAAAGAAAGTTTGCAAATACCAACAAGTTAGAATCTTTGTCTGTGTGCCTTGATCATAAAAGTATGTCTATGTCTGAGTCACGTAAGATAATTTCCTGATAAATAAAAAGGCCAAGGGATATTCCGAAATGTAGAATGTTTAACGGGGTAAAATACCAACAATCGGCTAAATAGGTATGTCACAACAAACAATCAAAGGAATCAAAAATTCCTAAGTGTGAAAGTTTAAGTACTGAAAGTTAGTATCAGACATCGCTATATGATTGAACCTCTCTTAGACTATACTCATCAAAAATATGTTGTTTAGTATTTAGCTTAGCATGTAAAATTTTTTTAGCTTAAGTCTAGATTAAACGTTTTAATCAAAATTTTATTTTATTTTATTTTATTTTCTTTTTACCTTAGTTTATTTTATTTTAATTTTACTTTACTATTAGTTTAGTTTAATTTTTTACTTAGGTAAATAGGTCAAAAGTTACTAAGGGTGCATTCAAAGTTGGATAAAATAAACAATGCGTGAACTATCTTGAGCTTAGGGTAAAAGAATTGGCATAGTTTATCTGGTTACACAATACCGTAGAAAAAAGTTGGAAAAGTTGAAATTATTTCAAAATTTTCGAAATTTTTCTAAGTGTTGGTGGTTTCGAATCTAAGACAGACTCGAATAAGGAGTAATTCGAATCTGTCAGTAGATTCGAATCTACGCTTAGACTCGAGGGTTGGTGGTATAAATAGGTCAACAGTGAAGTCATTTAAGACCTTACTGTTTTCGAATCTATACACTCGAGTCTACTGCGGAGATCTCGATTCTATTCTCGAATCTATCGTATTTCTCCTAAACGACATTTTGTCGAGTCTCTTACTTGGTGTTTCGATTCTACAGATACATCTAGGTATAATCAACCAGATTGTACAAGATTTGTGTAGTTTTATGCACAATTTTAGACCAAATCGTCAAATTTTGAAGTTTTATAGGTCGAAATAGAGTTTTTGCTAAATTACCAAGTTTGGACCTATAAAAGATCAAATTAAAAGCATAAATCAATGATTAGAACCTAGTTGAACTAATGTATGTGAATCACTAAGTTCAAAACGGTTAAAATCTTGGATTTTTGGTGAAAGAAGGACCGACGGGGTTTTCGAGTCTGTTCCTGGACCTTCGAATCTGTTCATGGGTTTCTCGAATCTATCATTAGATTCGAGATGACCATGATATTCGAATCTGTCCATTAGACTCGAATAGGGACTCTTCGAATCTGTCCATTACATTCAAATATGGACACTTCGAATCTGTTACTTTCGAATCTGTACTTTATTTATATTGTTTAATTTAAATTTTATTAAACTTGTGGAAATTTAATTGTGTTAGATTTTGTATTTAAAAAGGTACAAAATAAAACAAATTTGAATTTAAACAAGTTTATTGATTTTTAATGAGTCTAACAGTGTTATTTATTGTGCAGATATGGCAGTTCGCGCTTTTGTCCCTAAGCATAATATGGTCCTTAATCCAGACAATAATATCCCTGAGGCGCAGGGTTTTCGCCAAGTTTTGGATTTCCTAGCTGAATCTAGGATTAGCTATGCTTTGTTTCATAACATTCCAATTGTAATTTCGTATGTACGCCAGTTCTATGATCATTTACAGGTTGACTGTACTGTCACCCCGACAGTTATAAGAACCAGAATCGCTGGCCAGCCTCTAGTCTTCTCAGCAGATATGTTGCGCCAAGTTCTACAGTTGGGTTCTCAGGAACAGGAGGACGGGCCTATTGACTTCCCGTTAAGTATTAGGCAGACCGCGTTTCTGAGGATGGGCTATAGTTTGGACGTTACGAAGTCATCGTATATGAAAAGTGGCCTGATAGGGCAGTGGAGATTTTTGGTGCATGTGTTCATGGTTTGTTTTGCGCCAAAGAAGGCTGGATTTGACTACATCGTGTCAAAGATCCAATCGGGGGTTATTGCACTGGTGTATAATCGGAAGTTCAGCTTCTCTCAAATGTTTTTCTCGGAGTTCGTCCATCAGATTACAGCTCCAGACAGGGAAAGGTTTCTGCTATATCCAAGATTTGTCATGATGTTGATAAGGCACTTTTTGCCAAATTTGCCACAATCAGATGACTCTTTGAGCGTGAATGTTATGGACAAAAGGATTTTCGCTGATTGTTCCTCACACCGAGGAAGATTGGCTGTTCCTGTTGCTCGTCCATTGTTCGGAGCTATTGTGGATAGGGATTTTCAAGCCCCGGAAGATGCCAACTGGGCAGGGGTCGTTGAGTTTCCGCAACAACAACAACAGCAACAATGTCAACAACAACAACAGCCAAGAGTTCAAAGACGCCTTCAGAGACCAGCAGTGAGTCCAATCCAGGCATCAAGGCCTTCTACAAGCGAGCAGCCCCAAGCACAGGAAGCAGGGCCTTCAAGTGCAGTTCCTGATTCTGAACAAATTGCACAAACTCTAGAAGAGATATGGGCATCAGGACCCCATGCGAACGAGGACGTGGCCGCAGCATTAGTGGGGGAGCTGCTCAGTCCACCAGAAGGAGCAGAAGATGTTCTTAGAGATGTGGATGAGTATGAGGCAGAAAGGGTTGATGAAGGCTTGACATCATCAGCATCAGAATCAGATGATATGGATGGGCAGGAGGCTGAAGCTCCTGAATCAGTGGCTGCAGATCCCAATATTCACATCGGAACCTATGGCGCTAGGTTAGTAGTGAATGAAGCAGCAGGATCGAGGAGGAGAGAAGAAAGGGAATCTGAAGATTCGGATTTTGAAGAAGAGGAAGTTGCTCAACTAGTGACAAGGCAACGGGCCAAACGTCACAGGTTCATGCAGGGGACTTCATCAGAGTCCGATGCACAACCTCAGCCTCAAACTCAAACCCAACCACAAGTCACAGCTCCACCATCACCGCCACCTCAGCAGCATGAACCATACATTCCATCACCTTTCATCCCATCTCCCATTCAGTCCATTCCTTCTACGTCAGCTGCATATACCGAAAATCAACGATTCATGCAACTCAAGAGTCGTGTTGACTTTCAGCACGTTCAAATAATAACTCTTACAAAAGCTGTAGGTGAACTCCAGGAGCATAACTCAAATCTTGATAAGGAGAATGCAGAGTTGAGAAAGATTGTGGAAAGTGTCAGAGACGAAAACACGGAGCTAAAATCTTTCGTAGCTGATCAATCTTCATAAATCCGAGCAATGAGGTCCCTCCTAGAGCAACTTATGAAAAATCTACAAACTCAGGGGGAGACTAGTTGTAAGGATCAGGAGGTGCAGAGAAGAGATGATGATAATGAAGGCGATGATCCCGGTGCGAATAAAGAGATTGAGTCTGTAGATTTTCCTGCAGCTCAAGCTACACAAATTCAGGGGGAGCCAAGTACAGAAGGAGAAGTAGGAGGATCTGGAAAAGAAGCAGGTTCCTCGAGGGTTCTGGACAGTGACATGATTGATGCACTGAAGGACATAGAGGAAGAGCTTATGGATTTTGACGATGAAGAAGAAGAGTTAGAAGAAGGAGAATTTATTCCAGAGGAGGTTGTGGACTGGAAATCAGACAATGAAGTGTTGGATGATGAAGACGATCATGTCAATGAGGTTATTATCAATTCACAACCTGTCACGGAGCTATATGAAGGACAAAATCATAATGTGATTGACGTTGACTATATCAAGGTAGCCTCAGTCGAGGACAAAGAACTTGAAGAGGCCGAGAAGGAGCCATCTAGAGCTGACTTGATAAATATTTGGTTCAAGAAAGAGGAAAAGAAAGATCGTTTGAAGATGAAGAAGAAAATGAGAGTTCCAGGTGCTGGAAGCTTCTCAGGAGGCATTATAAGCTGGTTCTTTGACAAAGAACTGCAGCTATTTATCTTGAAAAGAAGAGATGGATTACAATACTTGAGGCGAACACTAAAAGCATTTAACTCATTGCCCAAGATTGAAGTAAAGGAGCTTGCATGGAAAGAGTTAATTAATATAGGTGAAGACCAGTACGCTGAAGTCGTGGCAAGAATTATAAGGAAAGAAGGAAGATCAGGAAAGTTCGAGCGACTCAAGCCAAGGACCGGAAAGAGGGTCGAGGATCAGTCGAGAATAGATCCTCATACAGGTAGGCCATGGGCCAGGATGGTATACAAACCTGTGAGGTGTCTAAAGAAAGTACCAATGAAATCGATGCCACAGAACGTTTTGAGCAACATGAAATGGTGGTACCTCGAGATTGACACTGCTGAAGCCATCATGGAGGATCAAGACGAGCAGGTAATTTTGAAGGTATATGATCCACTGCATTTGATAAACCTATCAAAGGACGACCTGAAGAAGCTTCATGATCAGCCTATCTTCTTTACTGAACCATGGAGATCTGAAGCCAGGAAGTTCCAAAAGGTAGTTAAAGTTTGTATAGATGCTGGATTATATGCAGGTAGTAGTATATATAGCTCTAGTACTTAAATTTGATGTAATGTAAATAATTAGAAGCTATCGTCAAGGGGGAGTCTGTTGGTACACCCTGTGTGACGATAGCAGTCTAATCGATCTGCATTATGGTTTAAGTAATATTCTGAGTATTAACAAGTGTTTTGATATATATGTTTATATGTGTTTGTCTGTTATTGATTGTGTGTTTGAACTTGATGTAACATATTACAAGAAGTTCAAACATAAAGGTCAAAGATTAACTCAAGCATAAGTAAAACATAAGTTTCATCACTTAAGAGTTTAAGTGTTTTGGCTAGATTCGAATTGCTTAAGGGAACACATTCGAATCTGTGATAGATTCGAATGAGACCTTAGATTCGAATGGGCTAGATTCGAGGATGTCAATATGGACAGACTCGAATGGGCCTTGGGCCAGATTCGAGTTTGGCCCACATCAGACTCGAATCAGGGTCTATAATTAGGGATAGACTCGAATCATTAAGGGACTTTTTGCAGAATTCGTGAGGAATTAAGCAAGAGGCGATCTCGAGTTTATCAGCTAGGTGAGTGCCGTTTCGGAGAGAATTAGTTCATAGGATCGTTCGTGTGTCGTTCGTTCAGCGTCTAATAGTCTCCGTGTTCCGTTGGTTGAGAGTTGTCCGTCTAACCGTCAACGAGGATTCCGCACTCGTTCACGGATCCGCGTCTAGATAGATCTTGCAGTCGTAGACCTTACATTCGTGTTCACAAGTAACATCTGTGGTTTCTTGACATTTTTGGACGGTCAAATCACGTTTTTGGATATATTTTCGAGTTTTTCAAGCAAGATTATGGGGAAAAGTTCATATTAATTCATCATTTTGGTTGAGATCATAGTTTTTAATCCTAAAAACTTTGGTTTAATCTGAAAAGTTGAAAAAATTCGAACATTTGGCCGTTTTTCGAACTTGCGGCGCTCGAACATAAGGGGGTATTAAGGTTTGTTCGAAATTCAAATTTGTCCAAAAATACGCTCCTTTCGAATTAAGTTTAGGGTTATATTCGAATTTAGACACTTTTGAATTTACTTAAAGTCGAATCTATTAAAGTTCGAACTTAACCATAACTTCGAATTTGTCATCTTTTCGAATTTGTTTGATTTCAAACTTATTTTCGAATTTGATTTCAAATAAATTTAAAATTAACCAAATTCGAACTAATACAAGTTCGAAAGGGTTCATTTAAATTAATTAAGTTTTAATTCAAAAGGTTTTAAGGAAAAATGTCAAGTTTACAAAAATTTCTTGAAATGGACCATGAAGTTGGTAAGGCGAATTCACCACCCAAGCTAATGAGATTGGAAGATTATTATTGGTGGAAGGATCAGTTCGCAGACTTTGCTCAATTCAACGATATGAGGATGTGGATATGTATCGACGAAGGATATATCCCACCTACAACAGAGGTTGAAGGCCGTCAAAGAGTCTTATCATATTAAATGATGAAGGAGGATGATAAGAAACTATATGAAGCCGAGAACCGAGCATTCTCGATTATTCGAATGGCATTACCTCAGGAGATTCTACACACATTCAGGAATCAACGTACAGCGAAAGAGTTGTGGGATGCACTCGAGAAAAGGTGTGAAGGAAATCTGAAGGTTCGGAAAGGTAGAACCGAGATGCTTAAGCAGCAGTTTGCAATTTTCGAAGCATTGAAAAACTAAAAGCTAGATGAGACTATCACTAGGTTCTATCACTTGCTGACAGAGTTGGACAATCACGATGTCGAGTATCGTGAACTTGAGAAGATTGAGAAACTTCGTTAGGCACAAAAAGGCCTCAGTCAAACCTGTTCTGCATCTGAGGGGGAGATTATTAATCAAACATGTTGATGCTTTTGAAGGTTGAATTTAAGGCCTGTTATATGCCTTATTGAAACCTGAAAAAGATTTGCAATATCAGCCTGAAGCTGTTCTATGTGTTGCAACAAAGACAGTTTTGCCCAAGCTGTTCAGTCTGCTGAACAGGCTGGACATAAACTGTCTACGCTGCTCTACACTGGTGAGCAGCTTGGGCAGTTTACAAGTGTTCTGTTCTTTGTGAACAGATCTGTTCTTTGTGAACAGGATAAACACTTTATGGAATATGTTTCCAAGTCCTCATGTATTGTTTTTTACTACAAGATCAGTTTACAAAGTCGAAGACAAAGTGGAAATCAGAACTGCTCAGCCTGCCCAAGTTGTTCTGTTACATGAAGACAAAAGGATAATTGAAAAAGGGTGACAGACCTTTTTCTTATATCAAAATAGGCCTTAACAAAGGAAGAAAAACACAAAGTTGACATTCCTTATTTAGTTAAAGGCAATACAACAGTAGACAAAGTGAAAAGACAAAAGTTCTGCCCACATGAAGACAAGTCTGCTTTTCAGAATGTGCAGAAAAGTTTATGTTGTCTTTTCAACAAGACTTCTCCTTTTTCATTCCGTCCAATGAAGAAGCTTCACTTAGATCCTCTGAGTGAGTATAAAAAGAAACTTCCAAGGATTGAAAGAAAAAGCCAAAAAAAAAAAAGCTAAGTGCTGAAACCAAGAGTGAACGTGCATTCAAGTGTGTCTTTCATGCAAGTCTGCTTGAATAAAACAGTGCTCAGTGTCTAAGTTGTTCTTGTTCAAGCTGTTCCTCATAGTCTTGTAAACACAGTGAGTGATTCTTAGTGAGTGTATTCATCGTAACCAGTTTAAGTCTGTCTTAGACTAGTTAAACATGCTGTTGTATCTGTCATCTCAGCTGGAACCTTTCCGCATTCAAGCTCGTTTGTAAATAACATTTGTTGATAATACATACAAACATTTGGAAAATTTTGTGTAGCTTTTATATAGCTGTATTCACCCCCCCCCCCTCTACAGCTTAAAGTTATATACTTGGGATATCTTTTGGGACCTACAACTGGTATCAGAGCAGTTTAGAGTGTGTGTCATTCTAGATCTCTTATTTTCCCAAAGTTTCCATGGACAACAGTGCTGCAAGTTCCTCATACTATGACAATGGCTCAATGGGCAAACCTCCAAAGTTCAATCATCAGAACTTTTCTGGTTGGAAGTGTAGAATGATGCTCTATTTAGAGAATCTGGATGTGCAACTACCAGAGATTGTAATGGAGGGTCCCTATGTGCCAACCTCTGTTACAACCATAACTCCTGCTGTTGAAGAAGCTGCTCCTGAAATCAGAACATTTGAGAAAGCAAAAGCTCAATGGTCTGATGAAGACAAAAGACTGGTGGCTCTTGATGCAAAGGCCAGAAACAATCTGGTCATCTCGCTACCTGATGATGTGTTCAAATAGGTTGAGAAAATGAAGACTGCAAAGGAGATGTGGGATACTGTGTGTACCGTCTATGATGGACCCACAATCACACTTGACAACATGATTAATAATCTTGTTAGACAGTATGAACTCTTCTTTGCAAAACCAAAGGAGACTCTCACTGAAACCTACACCAGGCTTACTGCTCTTGTAAATGATCTCAAAGCTGTTGGGATCACCAAGGACAGCCTGACTTTGGTAAACAAATTCTTAGACGTTTTGCCTGAAGAATGGAATTATTTTTCTACAATCGTAAGGAATTCAGGTACCATCAAAAGTATGGATCTTGTTAATCTGTATGGATCCTTACTGAATGATGAGCAGTCAAGGCAACAGAGAAGAAATGCCTTGGAAATATCTAAGAAGGGTGTTGCCTTTGTGGCCAATGTGAGACAACCTGTAAATCAAGTGAGTGATGTGTTCACTCAACCTGATCAACAGGCTGATGATAATGAGGAAATGTCTGATGAGGAAGACAATGCAGATATTGCTGAACTGGATGATGAGCAAATGATAGCCATGCTTGTCAAAAGGTTCAACAAGAAAAGGTTTGGAAGAAACATGCTGCAGGGAAGTTCAAATGCTGTTAAAAAGAAGGCATTTGATAAGACCAAAGCTGAGTGCTTTAAATGTGGCAAACCTATCCACATAGCTGCTGACTGTGTGTCAAAAGCTGTTGGTCAGTCATCCAAACCACACAAGACAAACAAGGATGATGGCTATAGGGTTAAGTACCTTATGGCTATGGCTAAGCTGAGGAAGTTGGAAAACTTAGTGGTTTCCAACCGGCAAAAGGGACTTATGGCAGAAACTTGTGACTGGGAGGAGTCTGATTCATCATCTGATGAAGAAGACAATCACTGTCTGATGGCCAACACTGA
Organism: Centrapalus pauciflorus; assembly: GCA_020465985.1. Classification (NCBI taxonomy): domain Eukaryota; kingdom Viridiplantae; phylum Streptophyta; class Magnoliopsida; order Asterales; family Asteraceae; genus Centrapalus; species Centrapalus pauciflorus. The sequence goes on from JAANYP010004275.1 coordinate 9,736, forward strand.
TGTCCTATCAACAAGCAACTTCAAACAAGATCTGGCTGAAGCTGAAGCCTTTAGCAGCTTGGAGAACTGGAACCCTACAATGATGTATAAGGTACAAAATTTTATGGATTACAGTTCTGAAGAAAAAGATAAAATGTTTGAATATATGCTTGTTGATCTGAAAGCTGCTGTTGAGAAGCATACTGTTTTATTATCTGAAATCTCTAAGCTTAAAACTGATCTTGAAACAAAATCCAGTAAACTGGACAGTTTCCATAAGTTGGAAACTGAGCTTGATGAATTAAAACACATCAATTCCATTTTACTGGAAGAAAAGAGAGAAACAGATATAAAACATGCTAAGCTTCAAAAGATAGTTGACTCTTGGTGCCAATCTGCACAAAAAAGTCAGCCACTGCATAAGTCAGCAGATTCCTGCAAAAATCCAAGCCTATCTTGGAGGGGATCTTGACACAGCAGCTTCCATTGTTGAGGTTAATAATTTAAAAGAAGACTTGTCCACTCTTGGTGAGCTTCCAAACACTTTTATTCAAAAAGTGAATGGTAAATTAATCTCAACAAACAGGTTTGTCAGGCCTCAAAACACTGACAGCTCGTGTGAACCTAGCTCAAAAGCTGCTGATGAAATAAGTTTTACATCAAATAAGCTTGCTAAGTGCTCTGCTGATTCACACAAGCAAAAGAAAGGAAAGCATGTTCAAACTGCAGATGTGGACACCAAACCTGTTGACAAAGCAGGCTTTGGGTCTAAAGCTGATGTAAAAAGGCATACTAATCCTTTTAATGCTGAACATTTTGAAAATAAGTTTTCAAAAGGTAAGCAGTCTGCCTTTAACAAGAGTAAGTCTCACGTTGAAGGCAAACCTGCTGTGATTTCAAATAAGTTTTCTAATCATAGTGATAAACTGGTTTTAAATGAGAATAAGTCTTTTAAAACCAGAAATAATGAGTATGTTGATAGGCAACATCAATCACATCTCAGTAAGGACAAAGGCAAAGCCATTGCTCAGCCTGAGAGATCTGGGAATAAGTTTCCTAAACCTGTGGAAATTCAAAAACCAATTAAGCTTCCTATCTTTGACATCTGTCCTCCTAAAAAGAGGAAAGAAGAGACAGGCAAAGCTGTTGCTATTGAACTTTCCACTAAAGCTGTTGATTCATCAAATAGTAATAAGTTTGCTAAAACTACTGGTAAAATCAACAGAAATAACTCAGAATGTGTTTCTGAAAGATCTTCTTCCAAAAATGCTAAAAGAAGAAAATGTTATAAATGTGGAATGAAGACACATCTGGCCAAAGATTGTCCTGAAATTGAGGACATAAGGCCTGCTGACTCTGATGGTTCCCTCACAGTTAACATAAACAGTGTTGGAAACATCTCAGTCAGTGAAAGTGGAATCCAAACTGATACCATTCAAATAGGGAATATTAGTGTTGATATCACAAGTCCATCAACAAATGTTGATGAAGTAGGAGAACTCATCTCTGTGATGAGTTCCCCTAAAAATGACTAATATTCTTCTTGTCACTCTGCAGGAAAAACAACCATCCCAGGTTTGGTACTTGGACAGTGGCTGCTCAGGGCACGTGACAGGTTGTAAGGACCTGCTGAGTGATCTCAGGCCTGAAAAAGGGCCAAAAGTCACATTTGGTGACAATGTACAGGGATCCACTGAGGGATATGGAATTCTTAAAGCTGGTGCTGCAGTGTTCAAAAGAGTAGCCTATGTGGTTGGACTAAAACATAACCTTGTTAGCATAAGTCAACTGTGTGATGCTGGCTATAAGGTTAACATTGATGAGCACCTGGGTTACATATTGGATCCCCAAGGCAAAGTTGTGATGTGTGCTCAACGAAAGAAAGGTGTGTATGTTGTGGACATGCAATCTGCTGATCCCACAACTGAAACCTGTTTTCTCACAAGAACAAATGCAGACTTAAAACTGGTTATGGCACAAAAGGCTGTCACACCTGAACTTGAAGAACATCAACAAACTCTGTAAGAAAGAGTTGGTGACAGGTTTGCCTTCTATGACCATTGTTAAGGATAAACTCTGCACAGCTTGTGAGAAAGGCAAGCAGAGGAAATCATCATTTAAATCCAAACATAACTTTTCTATTGATACTCCTCTCTTCTTAATCCAGATGGACTTGTTTGGACCTGTTAATGTCCCAAGTCTAGGAGGAAGAAGATACACTCTAGTAATGGTTTATGAGTTCTCCAGGTACACATGGGTTATCTTCTTGAAGAGCAAAGAAGAGGCTGCTAGAGAAATTATTGGATTTGTGAAAAAGATGGAAATGCTGAACTCTGCCCAAGTGAAGCAGCTTAGAAGTGATCATGGTACTGAATTCAGAAACAGTACTCTTGAAGACTTCTGTGAAGAGAAAGGAATCACTCAAAACTTTTCAGCTGTAAGAACTCCACAACAAAATGGAGTTGCAGAAAGGAGAAACAGAACCCTCATTGAAGCTGCTAGAACCATGCTGTGTGCATCTGGTTTACCTGCATCATTCTGGGCTGAAGCTGTTAACACTGCCTGCTTCACCCAAAACAGATCCTTAGTGGTGAAAAGGTTCAACAAGACCCCCTATGAGCTGCTCAAAGGAAGGAAGCCAAATGTCAGTTACTTCCATGTGTTTGGTTGTCCCTGCTTCATTCTGAATCAAAGGGACCAACTGGCAAAGTTTGAACCAAAAGCTGATGAAGGTGTGTTTGTTGGCTACTCTGCTATCTCCAAAGCCTACAGAGTGTACAACAACAAAAGAAAGGTGATAGATGAATCTATCAATGTCACCTTTGAAGGGTCCAAGAATGCTTCCACCAAAGCTGTTCCTGAATCAGTTTCTGGAGAATTAAACTTTGATGATCTCATGCATTCAAACAGTGAAGAGGACTCAAGAGCTTCCACTACACCCAGTGTGGAACCTGTTAATCATGATGGGCATGATGATGATTATGTCAATACATCCTATGTGAATAAGTGTACTGACTTAATCACAACTGCATGTCCTGAACCTATCAATATTGATTTTCCTGATTCCTCTGCTGATATGTTCAACAGTGGTCAGTCATGTTCAACAAGTGAATAGGCTCAAGACAACAGTGTGTCTGAAAATCTTGAGAGCTGTTCAACAGGACCTGCTGAAGCTGCTGATAACTCAGGAGAATCATCATTGAAGAATGATCCTAAGTGGATCAGATGTCACCCCAATGATCAAATAATTGGTGACATCAACAAAGGGTTACAAACAAGATAGGACAGCTTAGGGAACTTCTATATGTTCTCTAGTTTTGTTTCACTAATGGAGCCAAAGAAAGTGGATGAAGCACTAAAAGATGCCAATTGGATCACTGCCATGCAAGAAGAACTCAATCAGTTTGAAAGAAACAAGGTATGGAAGCTGGTCCCTGCTCCTAAAGGTAAAACTATAATTGGCACTAAATGGGTTTTCAGGAATAAGATGGATGAGCAAGGCCATGTCATAAGAAATAAGGCAAGACTGGTTGCTCAGGGTTATAGACAGGAGGAAGGAATTGACTATGATGAGACATTTGCTCCTGTGACCAGGCTAGAAGCAATTCGTTTGTATCTAGCCTACGCTGCTCATAAGAGCATTAAGGTATTTCAAATGGATGTGAAGAGTGCATTTTTGAATGGGAAGTTGCAAGAAGAAGTTTATGTCAAGCAGCCTCCAGGTTTTGAAAATGAACAACATCCAGGTTTTGTCTATAAGTTGGACAAAGCACTCTATGGTCTCAAACAAGCCCCTAGAGCCTGGTATGACACTCTTACTGAATTCCTTATGAGCAATGGGTATTCCAGAGGTAAAGTGGATACCACACAGTTCATAAAGAAGGTGAAATCTGATATTATGCTTGTTCAAATTTATGTGGATGATATAATATTTGGTTCTACCAATGAGCAGTTATGCAAGAATTTTTCATTACTCATGAAATCCAAATATGAAATGAGTATGATGGGAGAACTTACTTTCTTTTTAGGATTACAGTTTAAACAAACCTCAACTGGAATTTTTATAAATCAAAGAAAGTATACCTTAGATCTCTTGAAAAAGTTTAAATTTGATCAAAGTTCTCCTATTAAAACCCCAATGGCAACCAATGTAAACTTGGATGCTGATGCTAGTGGCAAAGCTGTTTCAGTAACAGCTTACAGAGGTATGATTGGGAGCTTGCTATATTTAACTGCTAGTAGACCTGATATTATGTTTGCCACCTGTTTGTGTGCTAGGTTCCAAGCTGACCCAAAGGAATCTCATCTAGCTGCTTTAAAAAGAATCTTCAGATACCTGAAGGGCACATCAGGTTTGGGTCTTTGGTATCCCAAAGACTCAAGTCTTGAACTAACAGGTTATTCAGATTCTGATTTTACAGGCTGCAGGCTAGATAGGAAAAGCACAACAGGTGGATGTCAACTCCTTGGTGGAAAGTTGATAAGTTGGTGTAGCAAGAAGCAGAACTCAGTGTCTACTTCTACTACTGAAGCTGAGAACATTGCTGCTGGAAGCTGCTGTGGGCAGATTCTGTGGATGCAGCATCAGCTTGAAGACTATGGGCTTGTGTATAGGAAAACTCCTATTCTGTGTGACAACACAAATGCCATAGCAATCTCCAATAATCCAGTATTTCATTCAAGAACAAAGCATATTGAGGTCAGACATCACTTCATCAGGGATCACATTCAGAAAGGTAATGTGGAGGTAAGTTTTATTTCCACAAATGAACAACTTGCAGACATTTTCACCAAACCTCTTGATGAAACCAGGTTTAATTACCTTGTCAGCAAGCTGGGCATGTTAAACAAAAGTGACTAAGTGTCCTCAAAGGTCTAAGACCTTGTATGTCTCACACTGCTCAAGTTTCTCAAAACAGCTTAGACAGAACAGGCCATGCATGTTCTGTACTTAGCCATTTTTCTTAAATCCTTCAACAGCTTGAACATACAACAGGCTGAACAAAAATAGTTTACTCGTCCAGCCTGCTCTGATGGTCTATTCTTCACTCTGCTCATTCCTTCACACTGATTTACAAGACATTGTCTTGTAACCTGATCAGCTATTGGACACAACCTGTTCCTACATGGCTGAACAGGTTGAGGGAACAGCTTGAAGAGTGAACAGCTTGTGATGACCCTGCTCATCACAGGTTTGACCAACAGCTTAGACCAACAGTTTTTAATTACCTTTCTTCACAATTAAGTTACTTAATTTCTGTTTTTATTTAACTTAATTACTGCGGATAATGTGGGTTACGTGTGTTAGTGATTAAAAAGGGCTCAAGTGGTCTGACATGGACAACCGTTCCGTTTTCCGTTAACGACCTTTTCAAATCAACCGCCCAAATGTTTCTCTCTCATACCCACTCACATTCAAATCCTATAAATACCTCATACTGTTTCATCTTCGTCTTCCTCACTACTATCATAAACCTCCTAAGAACCCTAAACAAATCGACTAAGTGTCTTGTGCTTCTGCTATTCTCACTACTCTCAAAATGGCTCACAGAAACAACCCCTTTCTACCAGTTTTTGTTGGTGATGATGTGCAGAAACACTCATCAGTCACCACAATGCTAACCCTCAAACCCACTAACTACATTGCCAACCTCACAATCCCCAAAAACTATGTGAGGAAAGGTTATGACCAAATGGTGGAGTTTTTGACAGTTCATCCGTTGAACTACGCCATGACTGCTACTCCTGGTGTCCTGTACCAGGAAATGGTGTACGAGTTTTGGTACACTTGTGCCTACAACCCCAACACCAAAGTCATCAAAGGGACTATTCTCAATGGGACTCAGACCATTGAGATCACTACTGATCTTCTCAGGGAGGTTCTTCATCTGCTCATTGTTGATTCATATGACATGCCTCAGCCTGAAAATGAACAAATGGGAAATTTGCTACGCTTCTGTGGTGTAGCAGAACCCAAAATTGGTGCTACGTTGTTCAGGAAGGATCTGTCACCTACCTATAGCTTTCTCTTTGCCTCAGTGGTGATGTGCTTCAGCAGCAAAGTTGGTTCATTTGACCAACTGAGCCGTGATGAAATCCCAATAGTCCTACAACTGGTGGATGGGACTACAATGGACATGGCTAAGTGGATCTTCCTGAACTTGAGGAACCTGGTGCAGCAGGAAACAAGACCAGCTGCTGTTCGATACCCCAGGTTTCTGAGCCTCATCTTCAGGCACATTTGTGGTGAGCACCTGTACAACTCTCAACCTTTACTTCATACTGATGCCTTCCCTGTAATAGGGAATAGAGTTTTCTACACTGTTGTTCTTCCAAATGAGCCTCCTCTATCAACACCAATGTCAGATTGGTGGAAGGACCCTCTGATGTGAGGGTAGATCCAGAAGTTGCTCCCAAGAGAAAATCCAAAGCCAGGTCCAAACTTGTTAAAAGGACCATGGCAACCACTGAAGCTGGGCCTGTTCAAAAGAAGGCCAAAACAGCTCAGTCTGAGTCTGCACCCTTAGCCTCTGTGGCTGACGAGGAGCAGGCTCCTCACCCTGGTTCATTCGTTGAACCTGAAGCCTCTGTGGCTGGTGCCGCTGTGGCACTTGAGACTATGGAACAGGTCAACCCACCTGTTTCTGACCCAGTCTCTAAACCTGTCCAGTTTGAACCTCTCATCACCTCTCCACAATCACCCACTTCATCCATCCAATGCCAACGCAAATCTCTAGCCAAAAAGAAACCAGCCCAAACAACCAGCTCCTCTGTTCCCTCTCAACAGGGTTCAGTTGTAAGAGAAGCCACCCCTGCTGCCTCTCCTATTTTGGGAGAAGGTTCAGCACAATTGGAGCCTGCTTCACTCCAACCTGAGTCCACCCAGAGTCAGCCTAGACCCTCTGGTTCCTCCCAACAAGAACCAATTGTACAAACGGAGATAGCCACCTCAACTATTCCAGCCTCCCAACAGGCTGAGAATATTGAAAGACAGGAGCCCTCTCCACTCCATACTGAGTCCACATTGTCCCCTCCTCAAACTTCTTTACACCCTGAGTCTGCACGAGGTGTCCACCCTGCTGGTATAGACCAATCAGCAGCTCAGCCTCAAATTTCTGCTCCTCATGATACAGCTGTTCTACACCAAACAGCTGCTGAGGGACCGACAACCCAAGCTGATGAACCTCAGGGAACATACCATCCCTTTGGTGAGGCTGCTCCTTCTATGCAAATTCCATCAGCAGGTTTCATGTAACATCCCAATTTTCAATTATGTGTAATTTACAATTATTAAGACTCAATTATTTGTATTAATGAAATGTTATGTCAATTTAAGTTAAATTTTGATCATATTATCAGTTAAGTAAGAAAATACGAAGTTGAGGGGTATAATGTGCAATTGGGTCAAAATAGAAATAAAAAGGAGAAAACCCTTTCATTCCACCCACACACTCTCTCTCTACTCTCTCTCTCTAAACCGATTTTCTCTCTCTGCTCTCTCTTCCTCTCGGCTCCATCCAAGAACACACACAAGAAATCATAAAATTCAAGTGCAAAAGTTGGAAACAAGTTGCAATTTAGGAACTATAACTGCTACAACAAACGATTCGAGGTAAATATCATTCAATCTTTCGGATTTATGAAGTTTTGGTTCGGTTTTTATGAAAACCGATTTCTAATATTATTGTTGCAAATGTTAATGCATGTTGGAATTTATGGTTGCAATGTTCAAATCGAGTGTTAGAGATGTTGTGTACAAAATTTCAGGTTCTAAATCCACTCTTAAGTATGAAATCTGTAATTATGTGTGTGTTTTAGTGTGTGTTCATCGAGACACATAAGAAAAATGGACACAAATCGGTTATGTTGGTACATAAGTGTTATATTATAAGTTGATATAGTACATATAAGCTTATAGCTGCAATATTAGACTCAGAAACATACAAAAATGGTCAAAAACATAATTCTGGAAAATATTAGAAAAATTTATAAGTATGAACTCGGATCCATATGGACCGAATTCGGACCATCCGAATTCGGGTCCTGTTCAACTATTTCGGACCAAAGTTCCAATCCGGACCATTAGCAATTTCGGACCTCGCCAATTTCGGACCTTGCTAATCCGGATCCCTCCTAATTCGGACCAATGCCAATTTCGGACACATAGTAATTTCGGATTACCCAATTCGGATCCACAATTTCGGACCAATGACCCAATTTCGGACCATCTACAATTCGGACCATCCGAATTCGGATGTGGTCCGAAATCAGAACCCAATTACATTTAAAATTACAGAATACAAGTTTTAAGCAATTACTGACACATGTTCACTATTACACTTACATTACAGATCATTGTGGTGTTATCAAAACACACATTGATTCAGGATCAAGTCACAAAACCAATCACTGTGAGTTGCAGATTATCATTCGAACATTTATTGTTTTTACATTCATGTTTATACATTCAATGGCATGTTCACGTTGTTCATATACTTCATTTGGCACTCATGAAATGATTTGTTGTTATGATGCACACTCGTACTTGACATGTAACACACATGTAGCTTGCGTTCATTTGAAAGTGCATCTATTTACATCATGCTTGCACTGCATGATCATTACTTCATAATCTGATGCGACCTGGATTGGGGCTGACAGCAGGCCACTGTCGGGGACTGATCATCCCACTCGTATCCCATCAGGTTCGGCACATCCCCGATCAGCATATTGAACTGCCACCCCATGCTAGCACTGCATGGTTTACTTACACATTGAGGCTTTCACTGCCGTTTTCACATTCATGGGGCTTACACTGCCCATGGTTAAGCATTGCATGTAAAGAAATATTTGTTGTATGCATAATCTGTTTTCTCACTAAGCATTTAGCTTACTGTTGACTCACATTGTTTTCAGGCAAAGGCAAGAGTGTTGTGGGTCCTTCATCTTAAGCAATCCATTTCTTATCTCGGTGACTTTAGAAGCTAATTGGTACATGGACAATGTAGCCTTGGGGCTGGGATTTGTTACTATTAAAACATTATTGATGATGTAATAGTTAGATTTAATCACTGTAGTCATGTACTTTACTTTGCTTTAGTGTGGATTTGCTTAATTCAAATTTAAGTATTCAAATTCAATTATCATGATTATTCATTGGGTTGTTTGTCGATCCTGGAGATTACAATTATATCATTAATTTAACAAGGACGTCACAGTTTGGTATCAGAGCATTAGTTTGAGGTTTCAAGTGTCCGCGAGGACTTGGACTCAAACTTAGGTTATGATATTAGAATGAACTTCTAAGTAATGATCTGAACTAAGATAGGATTGACATGCACACGGGGAAACACAAAGGGTAACTGTACACTTAGGACTTACAAATAAATGTTCTAAATATAAGTTGTTATATTTCAGAACATGTCAGGAGACGATATGACTCCTCAGCAAATGTTCCAGATGATGCAAGCTCTCATGGAACAAAACAATGAGCTACAATCCAAACGAATGGCTGAGCAGGCTCAGTCATTTGCTGATCAGTTAAGGGCCAGAGATGAGGCCGAGGCAAAACGTAAAGCTGACAAACGAAAGAACAAGGAACAACAACAAGACGATCAAGAGGAAAGACAAGACACTGGGTCTTCCAACAGATCAAGGGGCTGTAGGTTTAAGGATTTCAAAAGTAACGGGGCTGTTACTTTTGATGGAACCGGTGATGCTGTTACAGCATTGGAATGGATCACCACCACGGAGAGAACTTTCAGAATCAGCGACTGCGCTGATAAAGACATGGTCCGCTTTGCAACCGCTATGTTTGCAAGGGACGCTGTTATGTGGTGGGATGCCATGACGCATGTGTTGACGATGGAGGTAGTGTCGCACATGTCCTGGAATGAATTCAAGGAAGTATTCTCCCAGCAATACTGTCCTACTGATGAGAAGCGCCGTCTAGAGGCGAAGTTCCTGGATCTGACTCAAGGAACGAAAACAGTTACACAATATGCCGTTGAGTTCACCCGCTTAAGTTTGTTTGCACCACATCAAGTAGACACAGAAGAGAGGAAGATAGCCCGGTTTGAGGCCGGACTAGATTATGAGATTCGCCGAACAATGAGTGGGGTTCGGTATACAACTTTTGCTGGTTTACTAGAGGCTGCTCGGAATGTTGAGCAGATCGTCTTATTGTCTGGATACGTCATTGGGTCAGTCACCGCAGCACCAACTCAACCGTCGCCACCAAAAAGGCAGCGGGAGTCGGGATCTTCCCGATTCTCTCCTCAATCCCATCAACAGTCATCATCACCCAAGAAGGGAAGGGCCTTTTCGGCCAGTTCTGAAATGAGAGACTGCAGGAGGTGCAGGAAAGCGCACTCTGGGGAGTGCAAGACTCAGGATATGTATTGTTTCTGCTGTGGGCAGAAAGGCCATCACTGGGAGCATTGTCCACGAAAAGATGATGCATGCTACAACTGCCACAGACTTGGCCATTTCTCAAGGGACTGCCCGAAACCCCCACGAGATCAGAATGCTCCACAATCAACAGCAAGATCTTCTGCAGCATCCACTGCTCGCAGGGATCAATCTCATAGGGCTCCAACAAGGGCATTCTAAATCACAGCTGAAGAAGCAAAGGATGACCCGGAGGTGGTCACTGGTACGTTCTATGTTAATTCCATTCCTGCACGTGTATTGTTTGACTCTGGAGCAAATCGTTCATTTGTCTCCACTACATTTGCTCGTCAATTTAACATGCCAACTTCCAAACTGCAATTTGTACTTGACATAGAGACTGCTAGCAACATGTTAGTAAAAGCAGATAAAGTGTATAGGAATTGCACATTGTTGGTAGAGGATGTAGTGTTCAACATAGATTTAATCCCTATGGAGTTCGGGGAGTTTGATGTAATAGTAGGTATGGATTGGTTGGTTCACAATGAGGCACAAATAGTTTGCAAGAAAAGATTGATTAAGATTACCACTCCCGAGGGCCGAGACATATGCATTTATGGTGATAGACACAAAGGCGACTTATGCCTTATTTCAATTGCAAAAGCCCGAAAGCACGTTGCCAAGGGTTGTTCAGCTTACTTAGCCTACGCTGTCGATGCAAAGGCTGAAGTTCAATCTCCTTCTACCGTTTCCGTCGTTTCCGAATTTCCTGATGTCTTTCCAGAAGATATCTCGGGATTGCCACCTGATCGCCAAGTGGAATTCCGTATTGACCTCATTCCCGGAGCTGCTCCAATAGCAAAGGCTCCTTACCGTCTAGCCCCTGCTGAAATGCAGGAAATGATGAAGCAGTTACAGGAGCTACTTGACAAAGGTTTTATCCGCCCAAGTTCATCTCCTTGGGGTGCTCCTGTTCTGTTCGTCAAAAAGAAAGATGGCACATTGCGAATGTGCATCGACTATCGAGAACTCAACAAAGTCACAATCAAGAACAAATACCCGTTGCCCCGGATTGATGATCTCTTCGACCAGTTACAAGGCGCAAGTTACTTCTCGAAGATTGATCTTCGTTCGGGTTATCATCAACTCAAAGTACACTCAGATGACATTCCAAAGACGGCTTTCAGAACTCGTTACGGACACTACGAGTTTCTGGTAATGCCGTTCGGTCTTACTAATGCGCCGGCCGCTTTCATGGATCTCATGAACCGAGTCTGCTGGCCAATGCTCGACAAATCGGTCATCGTGTTCATTGATGACATTCTCATTTATTCAAAAACCGAAGAGGATCATGCAGCACATCTGAGAGAATTACTAGAGTTGCTGCGCAAAGAGCGACTTTACGCTAAATTCTCTAAATGTGAATTCTGGTTGAGGCAGGTACGTCTCAACATTCGAAACAATTTCATGATCCTTATACTCAATCATAAACCCTTTGTTAACTTGTACTTACTCAATATTCAATTCAGATCCAATTCTTGGGGCACGTGATATCTGGTGCTGGGATTGCTGTTGATCCTGCAAAGATCGAAGCTATCCAGAACTGGGAATCACCCCGCAACGCCTCGGAGATTAGGAGTTTTCTGGGATTGGCTGGTTACTACCGCCGATTCATCAAAGACTTCTCCAAAATCGCCGTTCCTCTAACAAAGCTTACTCGCAAGAACGCGACCTTCTTTTGGAAAGAAGAACAACAAATAGCTTTTGACAAACTGAAGAGTCTGCTAAGTGAAGCACCTGTGTTAGCCCTGCCTGAAGGGAACGAAGACTTTGTTGTCTATACAGATGCATCAGGCACGGGTTTAGGTGCTATTCTAATGCAAAGAGGAAACGTCATAGCTTATGCTTCTAGACAACTCAAACCGCATGAGAAAGATTACTCTACTCATGATCTAGAGCTAACTGCTGTGACTTTCGCTCTCAAATTATGGAGACACTACTTGTATGGAACCAAGTGTCAGCTCTACACCGACCACAAAAGTTTGAAGTACATATTCAGTCAGAAGGACTTGAATATGAGGCAAAGAAGGTCAATGGAGCTGATCAAAGATTACGACTGTGAAATTCTATATCACCCGGGGAAGGCCAACGTAGTGGTCGATGCCTTAAGCAGAAAAGCGTATTGCAAGGCATACTGCTATGCCTTGACTTCCACGATACTGACTTCAACGATCATAGACGATGTAAGGGCTGCTCAGTTACAGGCCCTAAAAGAGGAGAATGTAAAGGATGAAAATATCAGAGTTCAGTTGCCACTAATGCAAGATGATGGAACCGGACTCAAAGGTGTGTACGGCAGAGTTTGGGTTCCCAAGTTCGGGAACATGCGAGAAGTGATACTTAAAGAAGCTCACCAATCCAAATTCTCAATTCATCCTGGCAGCACAAAAATGTACAACGACCTAAAAGCCGACTTCTGGTGGCCAGGATTGAAAAGAGATGTCGGTCAGTATGTTGAAAGGTGCAGAACATGTCGTCTAGCCAAAGCCGAGCACCAACAACCCTATGGTAGTATGCAACCTCTTCCTATCCCTGAATGGAAGTGGGACCATATTACTATGGATTTCGTAACAAAACTTCCCAAAACACGTCGTCAACATGATGCCATTTGGGTCATCGTTGACCGATTGACAAAATCTGCTCACTTCATTCCAATCCGAGAAACTTATTCACTCGACCGTCTTGCCCAGACCTACGTAAACGAAATCGTTATTAGGCATGGTGTGCCTAAGTCTATTGTCTCCGACCGAGATAGTAGATTCACTTCCAACTTCTGGGCTGCTTTACAACAGGGTCTTGGTACTCGTATCGCAATGAGTACTGCATATAGACCTCAATCAGACGGGCAAAGTGAGAGAACAATTCTGACTCTCGAAGACATGCTCCGAGCCTGTGTCATGGATTTGGGTGGTAACTGGGACGATCACCTTCCATTGGTTGAATTCTCCTACAACAATAGTTACCATTCCACTATCAAGATGGCACCGTTCGAGTTTCTATATGGAAGAAAATGTAGGACTCCAACCTGTTGGAGGGAAACAGGAGAAACTCCAATAGCCGGTCCTGCTTTGCTACAAGAAACAAATGAAAAGATCCAACTCATACGGCAGTACATGAAAACAGCACAAGATCGACAAAAGAACTACCACGATCGCCGACACAAAGCGATAGAATTTCAAAAAGATGATTGGGTCTACTTGAAGGTTTCTCCGATGAAGGGAGTCACGAGATTCGTAAAGCGAGGAAAGTTGTCACCTCGATTCATAGGACCCTTCAAAATACTAGAAAGAGTTGGGAATCAGTCCTATCACTTGGACTTACCAGAAGAACTATCAGGAGTTCACCCGGTCTTCCACGTAGGATACTTAAGAAAGAGTCTGGTGCCCGAGAGGGAACCATGGACTGATCACTCGGACATTAAGATTGACGAACGGCTAAGGTTTGTTGATGAACCGGAATGCATTTTGGAGACAAAAGTTAAGAAACTACGTAACAAAGAAATTAGAATGGTGCTGGTCAAGTGGAAGCATCATAAGGGAGCTAATCACACTTGGGAATCGGAAGAAGAAATGAAGATTAAGCACCCAAGTTTGTTTAGCGCAGCATGACTTCGCGGACGAAGTATAGGCGTGGTGGAGCCCATGCTGTAACATCCCAATTTTCAATTATGTGTAATTTACAATTATTAAGACTCAATTATTTGTATTAATGAAATGTTATGTCAATTTAAGTTAAATTTTGATCATATTATCAGTTAAGTAAGAAAATACGAAGTTGAGGGGTATAATGTGCAATTGGGTCAAAATAGAAATAAAAAGGAGAAAACCCTTTCATTCCACCCACACACTCTCTCTCTACTCTCTCTCTCTCTAAACCGATTTTCTCTCTCTACTCTCTCTTCCTCTCGGCTCCATCCAAGAACACACACAAGAAATCATAAAATTCAAGTGCAAAAGTTGGAAACAAGTTGCAATTTAGGAACTATAACTGCTACAACAAACGATTCGAGGTAAATATCATTCAATCTTTCGGATTTATGAAGTTTTGGTTCGGTTTTTATGAAAACCGATTTCTAAGATTATTGTTGCAAATGTTAATGCATGTTGGAATTTATGGTTGCAATGTTCAAATCGAGTGTTAGAGATGTTGTGTACAAAATTTCAGGTTCTAAATCCACTCTTAAGTATGAAATCTGTAATTATGTGTGTGTTTTAGTGTGTGTTCATCGAGACTCATAAGAAAAATGGACACAAATCGGTTATGTTGGTACATAAGTGTTATATTATAAGTTGATATAGTACATATAAGCTTATAGCTGCAATATTAGACTCAGAAACATACAAAAATGGTCAAAAACATAATTCTGGAAAATATTAGAAAAATTTATAAGTATGAACTCGGATCCATATGGACCGAATTCGGACCATCCGAATTCGGGTCCTGTTCAACTATTTCGGACCAAAGTTCCAATCCGGACCATTAGCAATTTCGGACCTTGCTAATCCGGATCCCTCCTAATTCGGACCAATGCCAATTTCGGACACATAGTAATTTCGGATTACCCAATTCGGATCCACAATTTCGGACCAAGGACCCAATTTCGGACCATCTACAATTCGGACCATCCGAATTCGGATGTGGTCCGAAATCAGAACCCAATTACATTTAAAATTACAGAATACAAGTTTTAAGCAATTACTGACACATGTTCACTATTACACTTACATTACAGATCATTGTGGTGTTATCAAAACACACATTGATTCAGGATCAAGTCACAAAACCAATCACTGTGAGTTGCAGATTATCATTCGAACATTTATTGTTTTTACATTCATGTTTATACATTCAATGGCATGTTCACGTTGTTCATATACTTCATTTGGCACTCATGAAATGATTTGTTGTTATGATGCACACTCGTACTTGACATGTAACACACATGTAGCTTGCGTTCATTTGAAAGTGCATCTATTTACATCATGCTTGCACTGCATGATCATTACTTCATAATCTGATGCGACCTGGACTGGGGCTGACAGCAGGCCACTGTCGGGGACTGATCATCCCACTCGTATCCCATCAGGTTCGGCACATCCCCGATCAGCATATTGAACTGCCACCCCATGCTAGCACTGCATGGTTTACTTACACATTGAGGCTTTCACTGCCGTTTTCACATTCATGGGGCTTACACTGCCCATGGTTAAGCATTGCATGTAAAGAAATATTTGTTGTATGCATAATCTGTTTTCTCACTAAGCATTTAGCTTACTGTTGACTCACATTGTTTTCAGGCAAAGGCAAGAGTGTTGTGGGTCCTTCATCTTAAGCAATCCATTTCTTATCTCGGTGACTTTAGAAGCTAATTGGTACATGGACAATGTAGCCTTGGGGCTGGGATTTGTTACTATTAAAACATTATTGATGATGTAATAGTTAGATTTAATCACTGTAGTCATGTACTTTACTTTGCTTTAGTGTGGATTTGCTTAATTCAAATTTAAGTATTCAAATTCAATTATCATGATTATTCATTGGGTTGTTTGTCGATCCTGGAGATTACAATTATATCATTAATTTAACAAGGACGTCACATTTCACCACTGCTGATGTTGAAATGCATATCCCATCTCCCCATGATGAGGTGCTTTTACACCAACGCACTGCAGAGGGAACACCCACTGGCCTTCATGAAGGTGTTGCAACACAAGCAGCATCTGAAAGGCCCCCAACTTCAACCCCTTCTCCTGATGATGCAGCTACAGCCACTGCTGAGGGACCCTTTGACCCCTCCAAGCTGGGCCACATTACTTTTGCCCAGGCTATGGAGCTTCTCTCAAATGTTCCTCTTCCCTCTCCATCACATCCACATACACCAGCCTCATCATCTTCTTCTCCATCAACCCAATCTAAACAGTCCACCCATACACCTCCATCTCCAAAAGACCTGCCTTTGAAGGATCAGCTTGCTTTGCTGACCAACAAAGTTGGTTCTTTAGAAACTACTATGACCTCTCTACCCTCTCTTATTTCAGACTCTGTGTCTGAACAGCTTAAGGGATTCTTTGATCTGTTCAAGGATTCTTTCCCTGCCACTTCACAAACTGATAATTCTCCACAGCTGCTTGCACTCACTGCACAACTGCAAACTGTATCCACATCCCTCTCCTCAATTCTTTCACTACAACAGGACTCTGTGTCCTCAATGACCGCTATTTCTCAACAGCTGTCATCTCTCCTAACTTTTTGCAATTCTACACTTCCTGATACTCTAGCCAGCTTGAACACACTCATTGGCTCCCTATCCAATTCTGTGTCATCAAACCTTGCTGATGTGCAAGATTCTCTAGAACTACATCTTGCACAGCTTCAAAGTTTTAGGTTCACAGCTTCTGATAGGGAAAACATTGTTAAGCTAACCTCCCTTGCTGATACCCAATCCTCTTCTCTTCAAACCTGTCTTTCCCAGCTTGCAGAGGTGAAGGACAACTTGGCATTCTTAGCGAATAGCCTTGTTGGCCCCAGGCCTGCTGCCAAAATTACTGGAAAGCCTGATGACTTCGTGTCTTCAGGCAGACCAGGTGTTGAAGGTGCTGGTACATCTCCTTCAAAGGGGGAGAAGTCATCTGCCTCGAAGACTAAGTCTAAGGGGGAGAAAACTTCTTCTCCTAAGGAGAAATCAGTGCCTGCAATACTCATTGGTCAACCAGCAGGAGCTTCTGCAACAGGTACAATGGAGGGTGCCTCCCATGCTGCTCAGCCTACTCAGGCTGAATCTCCAATCCCTGCTCAGTCTAAGAAGGAGGAATTTATTCCTGAGGGCAGGCCAAGCAGCAGAAGGAGGCATCTAATTCTAGAAGAAGAAGAGGAGGAGGAGAGGGAAAGTCCTGAAAGGAAAAGAAGAAGCAGCAACTGATCCCCAACAACAGAAAGCAGCAGAGATTAAATTTCACAAAGCCAGGGCCAAAGAAATGGGTCTTCCTATGCATAAATACTTTGAGTTTAGAGAAGAATAGCTTCAAGCCCTGGAAGCTCTAAAGAAAGAAGAAGAATCTGCCAAAGCTGCTAAGTCTTTTGCACTTCAAGAGGCAAGGAAAGTTAAAATGTTCTCTGTGGTTGTGCAAAAGAAAATATTGGAAGCTGCTAAGGGATCAGCAGAAGAGAAGGAAGCAGAAAAAGAAAAGGGTGCTCTGGTCTCAGTGGCCAAAAACCTCAGTGCCCTCTGCAAGAGCTCAGTTCCACTTTGACAACCTGACAAGAAGAAAATTTCAGGATGTTGCTGATAGAAGGCTTGCCAAGGAAGCAATTGTCAAAGTTGTGCCCATATCAAGAAAAGGCAGACAGTGGAAGTTGAAAATAACCAGAATGGGTGCAGCAGGCCTAGAACTAGAAACATATGACTACACTGATGTTGCACAAATGGGGTACAGAGAATGGATTGAGCTGGAAGTTGCTCTGAGTGAGTCTAAGTCAGAAATTGCTAAGACTGTCAGAGCATATGTCAAGAAGCTGATGGAGAGAGTGAAGAATCTTGGCCTGATCTCCAAAGAAGTTAGTGAAGGTGTCTATGTGACACAACCAAAAATAAAGGCCAGGAGGACAAGGAAGGACACAGATATGGAACAACTCCTCATCTTGATAGAACAAGGTGACTATGCTATTGAGATGAAAGGAGTTGATCACGGCCTGCCTAGTGTGATAGAGTTTGAAGATGGCAAGATCATTGAAGAGCCTGAGCTGGGGGCATTTTTTGTAGATCCCTTAACTCAGAAGAAATGCTTTCAGAGAGCATCAGATCTATACAAGGTGGATCTGAGACAGCTTGTAGCCTTCAGACTTGCAGTTTCATTCAGGCAGTCAAGCAGGTGGAGAGCAGCTATCTGGGATCAGCTCAGAGGCTGTTATGAGAGAGGTGAACTTGAAGATCCCAAGTTTATGATCATAAGAAGTGAGATTGAAGAACTTGAGGATACAAGGGAACAACTTGAGAAGATGTTTGAAGGTCCCCCTCCATTATAGTGAAGTCCATCTACCATCTGGGTAGGTGAAGAATGGAAGATGTCCATCAGTTGGACAGGCTTACCATTATCTGCTCCCAACAAAAACAGTCCAAAATCTGATGTACATTAGTTGTACTTTATTTACATAAGTTGTAATTTTCTCTTTTGCATTAGTTGTAATATACATCAGTTGTACTTTTGTAAGAACATGTGTTGTTCTATGTAATCAAAAATCAGTGTATATATAAACTGATCTTTTACTTTATGTTGATGTTGTAATTTTATTTCAACAAATGTACTGTAAAAATATATAGTGATTTTTTATAAGACCAGCTTAGACTGGTTATTGCAAATAGGGGGAGATTGTTAGGCACAAAAAGGCTTCAGTCAAACCTGTTCTGCATCTTAGGGGGAGATTATTAATCAAACCTGTTGATGCTTTTGAAGGTTGAATTTAAGGCCTGTTATATGCCTTATTGAAACCTGAAAAAGATTTGCAATATCAGCCTGAAGCTGTTCTATGTGTTGCATGTGTTGCAACAAAGACAGTTTTGCCCAAGCTGTTCAGTCTGCTGAACAGGCTGGACATAAACTGTCTACGCTGCTCTACACTGGTGAGCAGCTTGGGCAGTTTACAAGTGTTTAGTTCTTTGTGAACAGAACATGTTCTTTGTGAACAGGCTAAACACTTTATGGAATATGTTTCCAAGTCCTCATGTATTGTTTTTGACTACAAGATCAGTTTACAAAGTCGAAGACAAAGTGGAAATCAGAACTGCTCAGCCTGCCCAAGTTGTTCTGTTACATGAAGACAAAAGGATATTTGAAAAAGGGTGACAGACCTTTTTCTTATATCAAAATAGACCTTAACAAAGGAAGAAAAACACAAAGTTGACATTCCTTATTTAGTTAAAGGCAATACAACAGTAGACAAAGTGAAAAGACAAAAGTTCTGCCCACATGAAGACAAGTCTGCTTTTCAGAATGTGCAGAAAAGTTTATGTTGTCTTTTCAACAAGACTTCTCCTTTTTCATTTCGTCCAATGAAGAAGCTTCACTTAGATCCTCTGAGTGAGTATAAAAAGAAACTTCCAAGGATTGAAAGAAAAAGCCAAAAAGAAAACTAAGTGCTGAAACCAAGAGTGAACGTGCATTCAAGTGTGTCTTTCATGCATGCAAGTCTGCTTGAATAAAACAGTGCTCAGTGTCTAAGTTGTTCTTGTTCAAGCTGTTCCTCAGAGTCTTGTAAACACAGTGAGTGATTCTTAGTGAGTGTATTCATTGTAACCAGTTTAAGTCTGTCTTAGACTAGTTAAACATACTGTTGTATCTGTCATCTCAGCTTGAACCTTTCCGCATTCAAGCTCGTTTGTAATTAACATTTGTTGATAATACATACAAACATTGAGAAAATTGTGTGTAGTTTTTAAATAGCTGTATTCACCCCCCCCCCCTCTACAGCTTAAAGCTATATACTTGGGATATCTTTTGGGACCTACAAACTTCTTGATGCTTTACCAGCGAAATGGGAGATGTACGTAGCGCTCATAAAGCATGATGAAGACAAATTCGACACTCTTACGCTTGAGAAAGTCGTTGGCACGCTGAGGGCTTTTAACTTTGAGTTACTCAAGAAGGAAACTGATTATGATAAAGTCCAAGATCCAGAGATGTATTTTGAAAAGACAAACCCTTCGATCGCGAGTGAACTAAAAACAGCTACAGCATTCTTCACGGGCGAAGCGTCTGCTCCAGTGGAGGTGGAAGACACAAGTAGTAGGGTCTTTCTGGGTTTTTCAAATCCGGATGATCAGCCACAGGCATCTACTTCAGGATCATCGTCTCATGGATACACAAAAATGCCAATGAGTGCTACAACTGTAGAGGAGCAACTGAAGCTTCTAGCATCGTTTGTAGCAGCTTACGGGAATTGTATTCAAGGGAAAATAATTGATCCAGCTCTATGGGAAGAAGATTATGATCAGGTGGATCCGGATGACTTAGAACAAATGGACCTACAATGGCAATTGGCTATGGTCACACAGAGATTGAAGAGGTTCATGAAAAGAACGGGAAGAAATCTAAGTGTGAACAATGTAGGATTCGATAAGTCAAAAGTTAGGTGTTATAACTGTCAGGGGTTTGGACACTTTGCGAGAGAGTGTCAAAGACCTAAGATGGATAATCATCAGAACTCGGGACATCAGTATTTAGCCAGTTCAGGGAATCAGAGATCAGGGAATCAGGGTTCAGTGGCTGGTTTACTTACTACTGTGGGGTCTAACAAACAGTTAGATGGCACATATGATTGGAGTACACATCCAGAGTCTAATACTAGGGCTTTCATGGCCGAAGTGACAGAAACGGATATGGGAGCAGAAGAGGAAAAGAAAGAGGGTACGCAACAGTCTGATTCAGATCCGTTGGTGCTGGAAATTACTGAGGAACTGACTACTTTGGAGTTTGCAGCTCAGATGGCCAACATCAACTCTGATCAGAAAAAGGTAACTCTGAACTTTTCTACTTATCTTGATTTATGTGTTTTATGTATTACTTTGAATGATAAATTAAATTTAGTACTCACATTCATCTATGACTGCTCAAATTCAATCGTTAAAATCAGATAATGCTAATTTATTAGACATTAAGGAAGATCTTCAGGCCAAACTGAGAAATGATGCTCAAGATTTAATAGTTCTGAATGACAAATTAATTGAACAAAGTGTCAGGAATGAACTAATTTATGAGCATGTAGAGTCACTGACCAAAGAGATCTCTCTTAGAGATATGGAATTAGCTGAGTCTAGGGCTAAGGTTGCTGAGGAAAATCGCAACCATGTAACTACTCCTCGGGATGAGACCAATGATATGGTAAAATCAGAGGTAGTCAAGGTAACTGAGTCTTTTAAAGTATCTTCAACTACTCCTCATGTTAGACAAATGATACAGTGTGTTCAGTCTAGTTGTAAGCCAACTCTAGAAGAAGAAAAGACTGTAAGTAATATTAACAAAGGGGAGTTAAACCAAGCTGTAGATAAAAACAATCAGGGCATTAGTAAGACACCTAGGTCAAAGAATGCCTATAAGAAATCTATTGACAAGATGTCTTGCTTTAAGTGTCATGAGAAAGGACATGTTGCTTCAGGTTGTCCCTACAAAAAGTTAGAGTCTTCACTAAACATAGGGAAACAAGAGTAGCAAACCTTAAAAACAATGCCTAGTGATACGAACGGGAGTAGTTCTCAAATTTTTGAGAAGAAATCAAGTGTGATGTCACGTCTAGGTAGTCGACAACCACCAGTGTCTCTCAGACAAAATGATGGACTTAGGAATAATTCACCGAATAGGTTCCCGAGTCAATCAAGGTCTGGCCCCAATCCATTATTAGGAATAATACACCTAAGAGGAGTCACACTCTAGTTGGGTCTAATTCTCCTAATAGACATAAGACACCAGGTAGAGCCCAGAATTATCAAACTGAGATATGCTATAATAGGAATTATTCAAGGGCTGAACCGCAAAGACCAATCCAAAGGTCAAGAATGGATGTTAATCACTTAACTCCACAACGGGTTCTCAATCAAAAATCTAAGTCACCTGAAAGAAGAGATGGTTATTTGAAAGAGTTGAAGTTTGTGGATGAGGATGGTATTACCAAGTCAGTCATGGCTTGGGTTCCCCGTGATAACTAACTTTTCTTGTTTAGTGTGCAGGAGTTAACTACAGATCCTATCTACAATCAGTTTTGTGGTTAGTGTTGGCTCTTGACACGGGACATGGGTACAAAGGTCGAAACAGCGGGCATGCTGCTTGAGTCCTTAGACCAAGTTGAGAAGTCTTTCGGGAAAAAGGTAGATTGTGTCAATTTGAATAACAATGTTGGTAAAAACAACTATGCGAATCTAGTCACAAAAGCAATTGATAAGTCATGCTTTGAGTTGTTAGTTCAACTAAATGGCATGCGTAATCCAGAGTAACTTGACCTTAGTATATTTTCTTTCTTTTTATAAATTAGTGGTTAAGTAGAATTTATTTCCATATATAGTAAGTTAGTAAGTTTCTTTATAAACTTAATTTTTTATGAAAAACAAAAGAAAAAAGAGAGAAAACCTTATAAAGTTTTAAAAAAAAAAAAAGAGAATATTAGAAAATGAGTTAAGTCTTAGATACATAGGTACAAAGTGACGAAAATTAGCACAGTTGATACAATCTCTAAGTGTTAAGCTTTCACACATAATGCACCTTAAACTCTAAGTGATATACATTTTCTAGTTCGATGTGTTGGTAGGCATAATACACAAAGGGAATCTCAAAAGCTAATAAAATATTCAAGAAAAAGACATATGTGTAACTAACTTAGATGTATGACCAAATGGTCTTATTTTTTATGTTAGAGACATACAGACAATGATTCTAAATGAGGTATGCAAATTTTCTAGGGGATGTATAGTCAGATCAGATACATCTTAAAGAAAAGAAAAGAAAAGAAATTTTGATAGTAAGGATAGAGTCAAAACAAGTCACTCTGTTGTACGTAAGTACAGACCTGTGCCTCTGGTTTGACTCGAGTTAGCAAGATAAGTCACTTTGTTGTACGTCAGTACAGACCTGTCACCGTTATTTTGCTAGCTTTAAATAAACCTTAAGACAAACTAAGACACTCTGTTGTATGTAAATACAGAACTGTGTCCGACGTTTGCCTTTTAAAGAAAATTTGCAATACCGAAAAGTTATAATCATTGTGTGTATGCCTTGATCATAAAAGTATGTCTAAGTATGGGACACGTAAGGTAGTTTCTTGATTAATAAAAAGGCAAAGGGATATTCCTAAGTGTAAAATGTTTAAAGGGAAAATCATACCAACAATCGACTTGGAATGTATATCACGACAAACAGTCAAAGGAATCAAAAATTCCTAAGTGTGAAAGTGAAATAATGAAAGTGCATTTGACGTCGCTATCTGATTGAACCTTCTTTGACTTTCTCTCAAAAATATTCAGTTTAGTTTAGGTCGTAAAGTTTGTAAAAGTAGTTTTGAGTAGATTAAATTTAATATTTCATTCAAATTTTACTTATTATATTTTATTTTAAATCATTTTATTTTATTTTATTTTATTTTAATTTAATA
Organism: Centrapalus pauciflorus; assembly: GCA_020465985.1. NCBI lineage: Eukaryota > Viridiplantae > Streptophyta > Magnoliopsida > Asterales > Asteraceae > Centrapalus > Centrapalus pauciflorus. The sequence continues at coordinate 33,295 of JAANYP010004275.1, forward strand.
TTATTTTATTTTATTCTAAGTAGGAAAAAGGTCAAAGTTACTAGGATGCATTTTTTAGTTGAATAAACAAATATTGCGTAAAAATCTGTTGCTTAGTGTGAATGTTTCTGCAAAGTTTGTAAAATTTCGTTACTCGAAAAAGTTGAATTTTATTCAAGTATTTTCAAAATTTTTCACTTAAGTGTTGAAAAAGTTGAAAATTGTTTAAAGTTTTTCAAAACTTACGATGTTGGGACTGTTTAACGAAGATAACGACTGTTTCTCTCAAACTTAATTCTAGTGTTTGGTTTACGTTATAAACCATCAAAGAATGTAAGTAAGGAGAGTTTCATTGCATTTTTATCGTTGAATAATGGTTTTTAATGTCCTACTAACATATTGTGACTTGTTTCATGTGTTGATTAAGTCTATACAGTGTTAGAATTAGAGTTTTTAACAGGCAGTACAGATTCTTCAGCTGACAACGGCGATTCATAAACTTCAACATCCTAATGCCCAGTTGGATCAAACAGTGGTTGATCAGCAGCAGCAGATTACAAATCTGGAGGCTATACGGGAGGAGTTGTTGAAAGATCGTCCATCTCAGGCGGAGAAATTGTAGAAAAGTCGAAGAAGATGGCCTAAACAGTGAGCTGGCAAGTCAAAGAAGATGGCCCAAATAGTGAGCTGCCCGAATAGTGAGCTGGCAGATCTTTCAAGACAACAATTTGCTCAGCTTGCTGATCCTCAGGGGGAGTCGGTGTTCATAGCCGCTGACAAGGGAAAAGACAAGGATTCAGATACGACTAAAGTAACTGAAGAAAGGTCTGACCGGAGCATTGTCAGGGTTGGATGAAGATGAAATGAGGTTCGTCTTCAAAGATGGCTTAGAACAGGAGGATCTTGAGGATTGAGCGTTTATTCCTAAGATATACCTGTTTGGAAGTCACTCGATGAAGGTGTTATGAATGAAGATCAGAATGTGATAGATCTAGAGATGCTGAAGTCTGCTCTAAATGATGAATCAGATTCTGAAGTGTGAATTTAGCTTGGAAGGACCTTATAAATCTAGGAAGACGATTCTTATGCTGAGGTGTTTGCAAAAACTATCAGAAGAGAGGGTCGTTCTGCAAGATTTGAGAGGTTAATCTAAGAGCTGTGGTTAAAATAAGAATATATCCTCTGACTGGTAGAACATGGACTAAGTTAGTCTTCAAACCGGTGAGGACAGCGAAGCTGGAGAGGCAGTCATGGATGACAAAGAAGAAAAGGTGATTTCGATATTCATAAAGTAATGAATATGTTCTAGAAGCTATCGTCAAGACAATAGCTATCTAGTTTCGATATTCATAGTCTCTGAATCTGATAGTCTATTACGATCAATGAACAACAACTAGAAGCTATCGGCAAGGGGGAGTCTGTTGGTACATCCGGTGTGACGACAGCAGTCTAGTTGTGTTATTGATATCATGACTGTGTATGATGTTTACATTTGCATGATAAGTTCTAGACTATCGTATTAAGTTCTAGAATAAGTTCTAGGAACAAGTTTAAAGATAAGTTCGAAAGTTATGGTTCGAACTTATGGAGGACAAGTTCGAAAGGCCTTGGGCTTAGTCGAACTTGTCCTAGTCAAGTTCGAACCAGGGTCTATAATTAAGGATCCAAATCAGTTTTGATAAAGAAGATCTTCGACGGCTCAGAGGTTCTGTCGAACTTGAGAGCGATCAGAGCATCCGGGAGAAAGACTTTTGCAGATTTTGATAAGAGCGATTAGCAAAAGGCGATCTCGAACTTGCAAGTATTCAGAGAGTTTCGTTTCGACAGAATCATCGTGTCAGGGCGTTCGGTTGTTCGTCTATCACTGTGCTAGTCTCCGTGTTTCGTGTGCGTGGTCTATCCGTCAAGCCGCTAACGAGGATTCCGCACTCGTTGGCAGGTGTCGCGTCAAGATAGGATCCGTAGTCAGGCGACCTTACATCTGACAAGTTCGAATGAACCCTAATACCCCCTATGTTCGAGCGCCGCAAATTCGAGAAACGGTCAAAAATTCGATTTTTTTCAAATTTTCAGATTAAACCAATGTTTTTAAGATTAAAAACAATGATTTCGAATGAAAAAGTGAACTAATTTGAATTTTTCCCCATTATCTTGCTTGTAGAACTCAGAAAACTATGAAAAATGTGATTTTTCCGGTAATAACGTCAAGAAACCAAGAATGTTTAGATGAACACTCTTTATGCTCTGATACCACTTGTAAGGTCACCTACCTACGGATCTGATCTTGACGCGACACCGTCCAACGAGTGCGGAATCCTCGTTAGGGGTTTAACGGATCGATCACACACACGGAAACACGGGGACTAACACAGTGATAGACGTCAACGACGAACGTCCCGACATGTGAATCTCTCCAACCGACTCTCTGCAACGCTCACAAGGTCGTAGTGCACTTTACGAGCTCTGGGCGTTAATCTCTGTAAAAGTCCTTAATCAAAACTGATTAAACCTTAATTATAGACCTTAAGTTCGAACTTATCTCAGACAAGTTCCTTAAGGCCCAAGCCCACGAACTTGTCCACTACAAGTTCGAACCTAGCCTTTGAACTTATTCTTGAACTTATGTTTAAACTTACCTTTGAACTTATGTTTGAAATTTTCTTTGAACATAAGAAAACATTAATCACAAACAAGATCAAACATACATAACCAATATCAAACATCTGTATTAACTTGTAATTACAGTGCCTGAACTATTACAAAAGATCTTTCTACATTTAGACTGCTATCGTCACCCAGGATGTACTAACACTCTCTTCTTAGTGAATTTTCTGACAAGCATAGAAATCATTTGCTCATAGTCTTCTTCCTCTGACACTTCTTCAATTTCATCATCAGTCTGTTGATCAACTTGTGTGAACACATCACACACCTGACCAGCAGGTTGTCTCATGCTGGCCACTAAGGCAGCACTTCTTTTGGACATCTCTAAGGCATTTCTTTTTTGTTACCTTGACTGTTCATCATTCAAGCTGGTCCAATGAGATCACGAGTAGTGATTTATACGTGTCGGGTTGTGAGTTACTTGTCGTCGGATTGTGATATTAGTGGATTAATTGTGTTTATGGGTTCGTGAATTTAAATGGGTTAAGTGCATTTTAATTGTGAAAATGTGATATCGGGTTCGGGTTATTGGGTCAGAACCCGCCGAGAATGGAAATTATATATACGTACCTTCCTCTCTTCTCTTCCCTAAAATAGAAATCGTGTATGTGTGTGAAGGTGTAAGTGTGTGGTGTGTGAATCCAGCAAGAAAACAGCATCCATAGCTCAAATTGATGGCTGAAATTTGGATTAACCCTTCTCACCATCTTCAATTGTGTTCTTGAGGTAAGAAATCTTGATTGGGTTCCTAAAATTCGTGTTATATGTTAGGTTCTTGTGGGGACGATTGTTTAAATTGTGTGGCGAAGTTTTGTATCGATTTTGAGGGTAGTATGTAGCTAAAATCGAGTTAGGAAGGAGTATTACCTCCTGGACATGGCTGGAAAAGCGAAGCAGGAAGAACACAGCCAGCGTGGTCGCGGTCGCGACGGCTGGTCGTGGTCACAACGCCTGTACGCCGGGCGCGGGCACGATGGCTGGGAGCGCGGGCCGCGTTCGCTTGGTCGGGGGGCGGGTCTTGCAGGGCCTGGGCCGGTTTGGGGATTTTGGGGTCGGGTTTCGTTTGGGATTTTTGGGTCGGGTTTTGTCTGGGCCTCGGGGTTTCGGTCGGGATTATATCGGGTCCGGTTATGTTAAAGTGTTGTGTGTGGGTCTGCTTTCCATTTATGTTGGGAATCGTGTTAACAGTTGGGATTCGTGTGATTTCAAGGACGAGTCAGCGAGCCGAGCCGAGTCAGAGATTCCGGGATTAGTGGATTAATCAAGTGAGTACCCGAGTCTTTTCCGAACGAGCGCTCCATTTTCTGAGTTGTGTTGTGTTATCTGTGTATATTGTGATATAATGTGTACGATACAGGGACGCGAGCGCATGTATGGTTCTATTCTCACATATGTGTTATATGTGCATGAGATGAGATACAGTCCGGGGGTCCGTAATGAGTTCCATAGGGATGGTGATTCGCGATGAGTGATCGCGTGGGTTGACTGTCCCTAACAGTCCTTGGGGCGTGTATACACGACAGGGCCTGTAGCCGGTTCGCGCCCGCGCTATAGGGTTTTCGCTAACCACCGGTGCGCACGGTCGTTAGCCGGGGAAGTGTCCCCTCAGTGATACTGTGTGCAGGGTCTAACCCTCGCGTACTCACGAGCTTCCGAGCTTACGTATTCGAGTCTACTATGTTCAGGGAATCAGAGAAGGGACCGGTAGCTGTGTTCGCAGTATCGAGACTGGGGATTTCGGTGCCTGTTTTGGGTGTGATAGTCAGTGTGATAGTTTGTACTGAATTGTGATTACTATATGAACCTTTTGTGTTAAAGTTTTTAATTAACAATGGTTTGTGATATCCTTTGACATGGGTTTTATAGACGATATGCATATTGCCACCTGTGTATTGTAATGATGTGGCATTTTTGTGATCGGGAGGGGTGTTGCATGATGGTAACAGAGCTTGTGGTTTGAAGTCTGAGTATCATTAGTGGATGCTTAACTTAAACCTTGTTTCGATCCGTGGGGGATCATTCTTGTGATTCATACTAGTGGATTTAATTAACCTAGCTAAGTGTATAATGCTGGGTGATTTATCTGTGATTCTTAATTGCATCGGTTTGTGCAGATCATCATGAGAGATCAGGGCGAGGAATCCGGCGCGAGTAAGCCGGCAGGGGACGAGTTTATCCGAAAGTCAGAGCTTTTGGAGGTATTGACAGAGTTCTATAGGCAGCAAGGTTTGGATCCGAGTTCGGGGCCGGTTGCTCAGCTGACAGTGACAGAGTCTGGGACTGGTGCTTCGTCGTCTACTTCGTGGAGGGGTGGGTCCTTTAAGGACTTTATGACTGGAGATCCACCTCAGTTCAAAGGCGATAGTGAGCCAGGGATGGCTATGGCATGGGAGCGTGAGGTAGAGGCTGCTTTTAGAGTTGTGCACGTGGATCCGAGGGATATGGTCGGTTATGCGACCTATCTGTTGAAGGGAGGGGCGTCACAGTGGTGGAAGTCTATAGAGTCAGCGATGACATCTTCTGCAACTTATGCGATGACATGGGATCAGTTTAGGGTCGTGTTTGAGCTGCATTATATTCCCAGAGATGAGAGGCGAGAGATGGAGCGGCGATTCGTTCATCTACAGCAGGGTGAGATGACGGTGCAGCAGTATGTGGATCGGTTTAGTGAGTATTCGCAGTTTGCTACCCAGCATATCGCCACAGAGCAACGAAAGGTTGATGTGTTTATCGATGGATTGCGAACAGATATCAGGGAGTTTGTTGGGCTACATGAGACTTCTACTTTTTCCAGAGCACTGGAGATAGCCCGCATAAGGGAGTGGCAGATAGCCAAGCAGAGAGAGGAGCCATTTTCTCAGCGCCGGCATGTGAGGACTCTCGAGCGGTCCTCGAGAGACCGGAGGCATTCTAGAGACGATTCCAGGGAGCGACGTTTGGGCCAGAGTTCGAGAGACAGACGAGATAAAGACAGAGACAGGGAGCAGAGGTCGAGTGGACCGGGACGGAGCCAGCGATCAGATAGTCAAAGTCAGAGGCAAAGTTCGCGATATACAGGGAAGAGCCAGAGCAATGTAGGGCAGAGGCCTCGAGAGGGAGGCGATAGGGGAGACAGTTCAGCTAGAGATCGGGAGTGCCCGAGATGTTATGGGCGCCACAGTGGACCGTGTGCGCCTAGATGCTATCGATGCGACCATCAGGGGCATGCTGCCGCCACGTGTACTGTTCCTGGGCTGTTGTGCTTTCGTTGTGGGAGGCCGGGGCACAAAGTGAGAGACTGTCCAGAGCCGGGACCAGCGGTGCAGGGTGCGAGTTCTAGTGGGGCTAGAGCGGAATCATCGTCATCCAGTCGTCATGATACTAGAGCGCGGGGTCGGGTCTTTCAGACGACTGCAGAGGAAGCTCGAGATGCTGCTGATATGGTTTTGGGTATGTATTTCTGAACCTGCCTTGCGTGTGTGTCAGTTGTTGTGGGGCGGGACATTGGTATGTGTGTTTGTTATGTGGAACTGCCTTGTGTATGTTTGTGATTATGAGATTCAGTGACAGAGGGGCGGGGTTGTTGTCTGTGGGTTATATGGGATTATCATTTCTGAGTTTATATGTGGTTTTGATGTAGTAAAGTGGGGTATATCGTGGTAAGATGGGTATTGGGGTTTCAGAGTTGGGAATTGTGTCATGTTAGTGGATCGATCCTGTTGAGTCATGCGAGGCATTCGGGTAATGATTGTGAATATGTTTGTGATGTGCTAGTGGATTAATCCTATTGATAGTGGATTATCATATTGATAGTGGATTTAAATTTTTGTGTGTGCTTATCCACATCTATGATATTGCGTTTAGGGGTTCGATGGAGATGTCTTTGTGTGTTGCTTTGAGTGGAATTGAGATATGTTGTGTTAGTGGATTAACTATGATGAGGGAATAAAGACTGAGGATCTGAGATTATATGCGAGCCAAGTGGCTTATGAGGTGACGCCACTGGAAGACTCTGTGAATAGAGGATATACCAGTTGCAGATATGCGAGTTAGGGGATTCAATTGAGTTATTAGTGGATTGTCTAATTGAGTTAAAGATTTGAGGGAATTGACATACTTCGAGAGTTGAAGTGGAGAAGTGTATTAATGATGATTGTGACATTCAGAGTTCAAATGCGAATTCAACAGGGTTGTTGGTAATTACATCGAGATGTATGAGTTAATGTTCGGGGATTTAACATAGAGATATGTAATTGCGAATGAGTTTGCGATAGATTCCGAGGGCGGAATCTCTTTAAGAGGGGAGGATTTGTAACATCTCGTTTTCAGAGTTATTGCGTGTAATTATTTTAGTGGATGTTTAATTTAGAATGATTGTGTTGGTCCAATGAGATCACGAGTAGTGGATTATACGTGTCGATTTCTGAGTTACGTGTCGTCGGGTTGTGATATTAGTGGATTAATTGTGTTTATAGGTTCGTGAATTTAAATGGGTTAAGTGCATTTTAATTGGGAAAATGTGATATCGCGTTCGAGTTATTGGGTCGGAACCCGCCAAGAATGGAAATTATATGTACGTACCTTCCTTTCTTCTCTTCCCTAAAATAGAAATCGTGTATGTGTGTGAAGGTGTATGTGTGTGGGGTGTGAATCCAGCAAGAAAACAGCATCCATAGCTCAAATTGATGGCTGAAATTTGGATTAACCCTTCTCACCATCTTCAATTGTGTTCTTGAGGTAAGAAAATCTTGATTGGGTTCCTAAAATTCGTGTTATATGTTAGGTTCTTGTGGGGACGATTGTTTAAACTGTGTGGCGAAGTTTTGTATCGATTTTGAGGGTAGTATGTAGCTGAAATCGAGTTAGGAAGGAGTATTACCTCGTGGACATGGCTGGAAAAGCGAAACAGGAAGAAGACAGCCAGCGTGGTCACGGTCGCGACGGCTGATCGAGGTCGCAACGCCTGCAGACCGGGCAAGATGGTCGGGAGCGCGGGCCGCGTTCGCTGGGCCGGGGTGCCGGGTCTTGTAAAGCCTGGGTCGGTGCTGTTGGGGCCGGTTCGGGGGTTTTGGCGTCGGGTTTCGTTTGGGCTTTTTGGGTCGAGTTTTGTCTGGGCCTCGGGGTTTCGGTCGGGATTATATCGGGTCCGGTTATGTTAAAGTGTTGTGTCTAGGTATGCTTTCCATTTATGTTGGGAATCGTGTTAACAGTTGGGATCCATGTAATTTCAGGGACGAGTCAGCGAGCCGATCCGAGTCAGAGATTCCGGGATTAGTGGATTAATCAGGTGAGTACCCGAGTATTCTCGAAACGAGTGCTCCATTTTCTGAGTTGTGTTGTCTTATCTGTGTATATTGTGATATACTGTGTACGAGACACGGACGCGAGCGCAGGTATGGTTCTATTCTCACATATGTGTTTTATGTGCATGAGATGATATCCAGTCCAGGGGTCCGTGATGACTTCCATATGGACGGTGATTCGCGATGAGTGATCGCGTGGGTTGAATGTCCCTAAGAGTCCTTGGGGCGTGTTTACACGGCAGAGCCTGTAGCCGGTTCGCGCCCGTGCTACATGGTTTTCGCTAACCACTGGTGCGCACGGTCGTTAGCCAGGGAAGTGTCCCATAGTGATAGTGTGTGCAGGGCTTCGGATCTCATGCTATGTGTCCATACCCGATTACATTGTTGACTGTCAGGGACAGTGATAGAGCTTGCGATGTGTGTATGTGCTATGTGTATGCATGTTATGTGTTTACTGTGCATAGTCGAACCCTCGCGTACTCACGAGTTTCTGAGCTTACGTATTCGAGTCTACTATGTTCAGGGAATCAGAGGAGGGACCGGTAGCTGTGTTCGCGGGATCGAGACTGGGGGATTTTGGTGCCTGTTTTGGGTGTGATAGTCAGGGTATAGTTTGTACTGAACTGCGATTACTGTATGAACCTTTTGTGTTAAAGTTTTTAATTAACATCGTTTTGTGATATCCTTTGACATGGGTTATATAGACGATATGCGTATTGCCATCTGTGTATTGTAATGACGTGGCATTTCTGTGATCAGGAGAGGTGTTACAGTTATTAATGAACATATTAGTTTTTTATTCAATTTTAAGTTTATAGAGTTTTAAGGAAAAGATAATTATTAAAATTTCCGTGTAATACACGTGTTAATCTATCTATCCTATTATATAAGTAACTAGATGTCACATGACATTTAGATAGAACGCCAATTGGCTTAACATGAGATTGTCACGTGGATAATACAATTTTCTAATTTAATTTATTTTTTTAATCTATAAATACTATTAAAAGAATAACTATTTTGTCACGTGTTGTCATCTGGCATCATCTCCTACCGTCATTTGAAACTTATATTTTTAAATCTATAATTAATATGCATAATAAATAAAATTTAAATAATATCTAATCAAATCTAAATCTAAACTAAATCTTATCTACTATAAACTCAAATTTGAATTTGAATTTTATATTTATACATATATATATATATATATATATATATATATAGAGAGAGAGAGAGAGAGAGGTGGGTTCAATAGAGAACCTTCATGCATCGAAGAACAGTGAAAAGTCTCCATGCACCACCACAAATGCATCAAAATCCTGTGTGATGCATCATTATTTCCAGGTGATGCATCAAATTCTCGCGTGATTTATCGACTTCCCGCGTGATGCATTACGATTTTTTTTGCGATTCATTGTGGTTCTCCAAGGTTCTTCGATGCATATAGATTCTCCATTGAACCCACCCCTATCCATATATATATATATATATATATATATATATATATATATATATATATATATATATATATATATATATATATATATATATATATATATATATATATATATATATATGTATGTATATATATGTGTATATGTATATATATGTGTATATGTATATGTATATGTATATGTATATGTATATGTATATGTATATGTATATATAGAATATGGTTCGAGAGAGTACTACCCATTATGTTGCGCACCAGAAGGTACCACCTTAAAAAAATTTAATTTTTTTTCATAAACATGTTTTAATTAACATTATGAAGATCATATTTAAGTTTCACATACATTCACATTTCTTAGCTCCTAAAAAGTGATATGAAAGCACACTTGCATAACTTTGAATATTTGTGAAGGTGCATTTATATGATGCGTGATTTAATGCACTTAGAATGTTCGAATTTGCGTGAAATTTGTATATTATTTGTGTAATGTTAATTAAAACATGTTCATGAAAAAAATTTTCAAAAAAATTATTTTTACGAGTGGTACCTTCTGGTGCGCTGCATAATGGGTGGTAAATGCATCACAATTCCCGCGCGATGCATCAAATTCCCGCGTGATGCATCGACTTTCTGCGTGATGCGTCACCTGATCCAATGACTATAAAGTGGTTCCCGGGTTTTCCGATGCATATAGGTTTTCCATTGAACTCACACACACACACACACACACACACACACACACACACACACACACATATATATATATATATATATATATATATATATATATATATATATATATATATATATGGGTGAGGACAAAATGAGGACCGTGCTTAAAATGAGGACGGTAAGAACCAATGAAATTGCTAGAATTTGTGAATCAACCAATAGGATTCAAAGTGGCAATTTTGTAATTAATTAGACTTTTATACTCCTTTTAAATCATGTAGAGGGTATTCTCGTCAATTGTGCACCATTTTAATTTTGGCAAATATGTAATATTAATTAGGTGGGAATAGGAACCATTTTAATTTTGGCAAATATATAATATTAATTGGGGGTTTGACAGGGTGATTCATGGCGGCCTTGGTTGTTTCGGGGTTCAAGGCGGCACTCGTGGTTCACAGAGGCTCTGGTGGTTGGAGATTCAAGGAGGCATTGTTGGTTTGCGGTTCACGGCGCCGATGGTGTTTTGCGACTAACGGCGGTAGGTTGCTGAGTCAAGGGTTCAGGCGAGGACGGCGAAGAGTATACGGTTCACGACGGTGCACGGTATGTAGGAGAGTATACGGTCAGAGAGTGGATTGTAGAGTGGTTCACCGGGAGTTTGGGGTCGAAGGTGTTGGTTCACGGCGGGGTTTTTTTTTACAATTTCGAAGGTGGTTCGCGGCGTTTCATTGTTTAAGGATGTCGAACTCAGGTATATGTTTAAGGATTCACATAGCATACCATGGCATACCATTTGGTTCACGATAATTTTAATTTGTTGTTTTACATATAATCATATGGTTGTTTTGCAATGACATAATTTCATTTGGGTGTGAAATTGCGAAAGGATTCAAATAGCATACTATGGTTCACTTAACAATTTGTTGTGGAACTTTAAATCATTCATATCATGGTTCACATATATTCATATGATTCATAATGACATTATTCACCATGATAACTGTGGTTAATGCAATGTTGTTTTTTGGATGCTAAATTATTGTTTTTTGGGTGATTAATGCAGTGTTGTGGTCAGTGGTTCACAGAATGTTTATAAATCCGTGAACCATATCAATCCGTGATTTTGTTGACAATAGTTGATAGTTATTTACTTTATATACGTTGTGAACTATTATAATGTTGCAGGCGATAATGATTTGTGAAACTATGAAATCATTCATACCATGGTTCACTTAACAATTTGTTGTGAAACTTTAAATCATTCATATCATGGTTCACGTATATTCATATGATTCACACTGGCATGATTCACCATGATAACTGTGGTTAATGCAATGTTGTTTTTTGGGTGATAAATTGTTGTTTTTTGGGGTGATTAATGCAATGTTTTTTGGGTGATTAATGCAAATCGGTACTCGTTGTGACAATGTCTTCTTCATCCCAAACACCTACATTGAAAAATGTGTACAATGAATGAGTTGATCACGTACCAAAAAGAATTATGCAGAAACACAATGAATGGATCATGTGAACCATGTGGTTCACGAAGACTTAATAAGTTATCAAAATAGGCAGTAACACAATGAATGGTTCATATGAACCATTCAAATAATGATTCACAATATTTCTTGTTTCTCAACACACATATAGTCACAAGTATTTCTTGGCTGTGAACATTCAAAATATGATTCATGATGACAACAAATGCATATTTATTCATGAATGATCGATGAGGGCGTGTTTACAATAAAAGACGATGTGGTTCACAATGTTTAAAGCAACACCAAATTTTAAATATATTATATACAATGTTTCAAAATTGATGAGGGAATGTTATAATTAAAAATTATCGAACAATTAAAAATCAATGAGGGCATATACAATTAAAAAAACACATGTAACAAATTGAAAACCAAGAAAAATTGTGAATCATTCATGGGTAACGACATATTGGATGATGCAACAAAGCATCTCGTTTATTTCTTTAACAAATAAAATATTTGAAACGTGGAAAAAAAAATTACTTACGTTCATCTTCATCCATGATTGTTCAAGTTCTTTGTAATACTTGACTATCTTCAATTGCGGAATCTTGATAAACGAAACAAGTTATGACATTTATAAAATAAAAACAACTAATTTAATAATAATACGATTTTTTAATTTTTTATTGAGATTGTGTTAATATATATTGAAGATTAGGTTGGAGATTTGAGATTTGAAAAAATTAAAACATATTTTGGATTTTAAAACATATACGTTGAGATTGTGTTAATACGTTGACCGAGCTTAAAAAGGGGTTAAATTTCGTTTTTTTTTTAATAATAAACTTAAGCATGTTACCATATATAATAATCAATTAAATGTCCATAATGCCTTCAAGAAGAGAGAAGAATATTGCTTATGTGGCGATTTTTCATTGATTCTTACCGTCCTCATTTTAAGCACGGTCCTCATTTGATCCACTTATATATATATATATATATATATATATATATAAATATATATATATAGGGGTGGGTTCAATGGAAAACCACTATGCACGTGAAAACTATGGAAACCTACGCATACCGTCCGATTTGATGCATTTCATGAAAAAAGCGGTGGCATGATCGTAAATAAGATGATGCATCACGTGGGATTTTGATGCATCGCGCGGGAAATTTGATGCATCGCGCGGGGAATTTGATGCATTTGTGGTGGTGCAGTGCGGTTTTCACAAGTTTTCAGGTGCATGATGGTTTTCCATTGAACCTCCCTATATATATATATATATATATATATATATATATATATATATATATATATATATATATATATATATATATATATATAGTCGAGATCATTGCAGAACCTTAATTTAGTGCAGAACTATAGAACAATCTAAACCATTGGATTATTATATAACACTAGGGATAAGATGGTAATTATGCAATTAACATTGAATTAATAGTAGCCTACCAAGTTTGTCTGCACACTTTGACCATTTTTTACTCTTTTAATATCGAAGGTGCATACAGTGTTGAATGTGTGATATAAACTGTAATTCGACACTGAATGATCTCTATATAATATATTGAATGGAGGTCTAGGTAAAAAAAAATTTACTAAAAATAAACACGTAAAAATTTTTCGAAAAAAATATATCATTACTGTTCTCATTAAATCAACCAACTTTTGACTACTAATTTTGACCATTATTTTGGTTCTGTTAATTTTGAATGTACATGCAGTGTTGCATTGACGTTGGATATATGGCATCAAGTGTTGCATCGACGTTGAATTATATCGGTCATGCTACATTGCATCGTGGTCTAGGTAATTTTTTTACGAAAAATAAACACGTAAAATTTTTTCGAAAAAAATATGTCATTACTGTTCTCATTAAATCAACCAACTTTAGACTACTAATTTTTACCATTATTTTGGTTATGTTAATTTTGAATGTACATGCAGTGTTGCATCGGCGTTGAATTATATCGGTCATGTTACATTGCATCGTGGTCTGGATAATTTTTTTTTACGAAAAATAAACGCGTAAATTTTTTTCGAAAAAAATATGTCATTACTGTTCCCATTAAATCAACCAACTTTTGACTACTAATTTTGACCATTATTTTGGTTCTGTTAATTTTGAATGTACATGCAGTGTTGCATCCACGTTGGATATATGACATCAAGTGTTGCATCGACGATGGATATATGGCATCAAGTGTTGCATCGACGTTGAATTATATCGGTAACGCTACATTGCATCGTAGTCTGGGTATTTTTTTTACGATAAATAAACACGTAAAATGTTTTCGAAAAAAATACGTCATTATTGTTCTCATTAAATCAACCAATTTTTGACTACTAATTTTGACTATTATTTTGGTTATGTTAATTTTGAATGTACATACAGTGTTGCATCGACGTTGAATTATATCGGTCATGCTACATTGCATCGTGGTCTGGATAATTTTTTTTTTACGAATAATAAACACGTAAAATTTTTTCGAAAAAAATATGTCATTATTGTTCCCATTAAATCAACCAACTTTTGACTATTAATTTTGACCATTATTTTGGTTCTGTTAATTTTGAATGTACATGCAGTGTTGCATCGACGTTAAATATACGATATCAAGTGTCCATTCGACATTGAATGATACCGGCCATGCTACATTGCATCGTGGTCTGGGTAATTTTTTTTACGAAAAATAAACACGTAAAAATTTTTCGAAAAAATTATATCATGACCGGTCTCGTTTTAAAGAGTATAAAATTCTCGTTTTTATGGTATAACTTTTTTTATTTAACAATTAATCATATTAATGTTATTTTAATTTAAAGAAAAATGATATTTATTTTACTAATGTCAATCTTTTTGCTATTTCCAATCTATTCCTTTTTTACCCCTTTAAATAACTAAATAAACACTAATCCAATCTTTTTTTCATTAATTCCAAACTTTATGGTTTTAATCAAGACCATTAGATTAATCTAATCTATGGACGATATTGGTTCTACGGTTCTACACTAAATTTAGGTTCTGCAATGATCCCATCTCTCTCTCTCTCTCTCTCTCTCTCTCTATATATATATATATATATATATATATATATATATATATATATATATATATACAGGGTTGGGATCATTGCAAAACCTTAATTTAGTGCAGAACTATAGAACCAATCTAAACATTGGATTATTATATAACACTACTAATAAGATGGTAATTATGCAATTAACATTGAATTAATGGTAGCCTACCAAGTTTGACTGCCCACTTTGACCATTTTTTACTCTTTTAATATCGAAGGTACATGCAGTGTTGAATGTGTGATATAAACTGTAATTCGACATTGAATGATCTCTATATAATATATTGAATGGAGGTCTAGGTAAAAATAAGTTTTACGAAAAATAAACACGTAAAATTTTTTCTAAAAAAAATATATCATTACTGTTCTCATTAAATCAACCAACTTTTGACTACTAATTTTGACCATTATTTTGGTTCTGTTAATTTTGAATGTACATGCAGTGTTGCATCGACGTTGGATATACGACATCAAATGTTCATTCGACATTGAATTATATCGGTCATGCTACATTACATCGTGATCTGGGTAATTTTTTTTACGAAAAATAAACACGTAAAATTTTTTTGAAAAAAATATGTCATTATTGTTCTCATTAAATCAACCAACTTTTGACTACTAATTTTGACCATTATTTTGGTTCTGTTAATTTTGAATGTACATGCAGTGTTGCATCGACATTGTATTATATCGGTCATGCTACATTGCATCGTGGTTTAGGTAATTTTTTTTTTACGAAAATAAACACGTAAAATTTTTTCGAAAAAAATATGCCATTACTGTTCTCATTAAATCAACCAACTTTTGACTACTAATTTTGACCATTATTTTGGTTCTGCTAATTTTGATGTACATGCAGTGTTGCATCGACGTTGAATATACGATATCAAGTGTTCATTCGACATCGAATGATACCGACCATGCTACATTGCATCGTGCTCTGGGTAATTTTTTTTTACGAAAAATAAACACGTAAATTTTTTTCGAAAAAGATATATCATGATCGGCCTCGTTTTAAAGAGTATAAAATTCTCGTTTTTATGGTATAATTTTTTTGATTTAACAATTAATCATATTAATGTTATTTTAATTTAAAGAAAATGATATTTATTTTACTACTGTCAATCTTTTTGCTTTTTTCCAATCTATTTCTTTTTTACTCAGAATTAAATAATCACTAATGCCAATCTTTTTTTCACTAATTCCAAACTTTATGGTTTAAATCAAGACCATTAGATTAATCTAATCTATGGATGATATTGGTTCTACGGTTCTACACTTAATATAGGTTCTGCAATGATCTCATATATATATATATATATATATATATATATATATATATATATATATATATATATATATATAAGTTTATTATATAATATAATTATATATTATAAATTTGATAAAATATTAAACATTATCCTACAAATTAATGAAATTAATTTTTAAAATTTATACACATGTTATACATGAGTTTATAAACTAGTAAAATAATAAAATAAGTCAACTGAAGCCTTGAGTTATCCACCTACAACGATTACCATTCATTGAACATTAACATGTTTAAAAATAATAATATTCTGTGGTCGGGACACATTCATCGATTTCTTTTAATTCTTCCTGGGCTTGCAAGTGACTTACTTCTTTTGGCCGTTCTTGCTGTCTTGATAACTGAAAATAAGTTAGCTGCTTACTTTCTTATTTGATGACGACTGATGATAATCTATATCTATATATATTAATAAAAGAAAACCTTTTATGACAAGTGTCACTCCCTCCTTTCTCTATATTTTTGATTTCCCGCCTTTTTTCCATAATTAGATTTTCAATTTTACTAATTTATTATTAAGAAAATATGAAATTTAATTCAAATACATTCATATTTAATTCATGCAACTAAAAAAGGAAATATTTTTAATTATTCTAATACAAATCTAAATTTATTTTAAGATAAAAAAATTTGATATTTTGATGTTTAATTTTTAATTAATACATATAAATTTTTTTATCTTACAAATATGATATTTTCTTGGTGTAAATAAATCAAATGAACTCCATAATTTGTAATTTGAGGATTCATTTTATTTATTTTTAATGATGTGTGTTAATAAAAGAAAATGTCTAGCGTTACATGTCGCGTCCTCGGTTGATAAAATATTCATTCTTTCGCCTCACCTAATTTTTTTATATAGATATTCTTAATTAGTTATCTAATTTATTTTTAAAAATTTAAGTATCTATATAATTAAGTACTACCTCGTTTAAATCATATAAATAAAAAATAATACTCTTAAATGATTTAAATAACTTTCAGATTTAACTCCTAACGTTATCTAACTATGCATTATTTTGGGGAAAAATTATACAAAAAATCGACGCACTTATGATATTTTTTGATTAAGTCCCTGTACCAAAAATGTTTCCATATAAGTCCTTCAACTTGAAATTCTTTACGAATTGTGTTGTTTTATGAGATTTTTCAGATGTTTTTCATAAAATTTCGTTAAGTTAAAAGATTTTTATGGAAAAAATTTATGTGCAGTGTTTTTTACGAAAACATTTAAGTTTAGAGACTTTTATAGAAACGTTTTTGGTGCAATGACTTATTCAAAAAATAATGAAAGTACGTTGATTTTTTATATGATTTTTTCTTATTTTATATATTTAAAAGGTAAAAATAATACAATATTGGTGATGAAATAGTTTATAATTTATTTAACTATAAACATTTTTAAATTTTATTATATGTAAAAAACTAATTTTAAAGTTTTTATTTATACATAAGAATCTATAAATAAAAACTTTTAAAAAGATAAGAGATAAATACTATTCATACATATTTAAATATACAAAATTTTTAGTTATCCTTAATAACAACAGATAATACTATTTTTGTATTTTTTTTAAAAAAAATAAACATGTTTATATGTAATTAATGTTTTATATCAAATTTTAGTAAATATTTATTTATAAAATATCTACGTAATACGTGGGTTAATAACTAGTTTCGGATATAAACTAGAAACCGATTAATAGGAAGGAGAGGAACAGGATAATAAGTTTGGACAGGTGTCAGTAATCGAGAACCACAAACACTGCCAAAGAAAGAGAGGTAAAGAAGTGCATTTTTGAGGGGGATTTTAATGGCCGATACAATTAGTCGTCACTCCATAATTATCAGCTCACTCTCTCCTCTTTCTTGCATTCAATTTCCCCCAAAATTCTACAATTCACAAACCCCTAATCTTCAACTCTCAGCAGACACTCACTACTGCTGCTACTAATAATAGTAAAAGACTATCATATCACTCCAAATATTTGTACCTTTTTCGCTTTTTATATATAAATAACAAAACAATGAATCATCAATCAATGAACATCAGGATCCAAGCACCATGCCCACCTTCTCCTTCTTCAAGATTCCTTCACAAAACCCCTCTGTAAGTGTTATAATTTAGTCCCTTTTTATTGATTTGTGTTTGTTACTGAAATGGGTCATTGTGTTTGGTTTCTATTTGAATCAAAGTTGTCATTTTTATTGAGGTTTTAGGGTTCTTGCATCTGGGTTTTGCTTATTCTTTGCTGATTCTTTGGGTTTATAAAGAGTGAAAAATGGCGGCTAATAGTTATGAGTATTGTTTAGGCTATGTACATTTTTATTTGCAGATATAGGGGCCGTTTGGTTCACTGGAATCCGAGGGAATTTGAGGGGAAAGGATTCCAATTCCAGTTAATTCATGTGTTTGGTTCAACTATAAAAAGGAATTGTATTCCATCAAAATTGAAATTTTCCAATGAATGAAGGAAAATAACATTCCTTCACACAATGGATGGAATTCAATTCCTTTTCAAAACAACAAGTGGTTGATTACAAAAATACTCCTTACGTTTAACACACTACACTACACCATGTCTAGTCTTACCCCACCCACCCTACCTACCGACCCACCCATACCCACCCACCCTACCCTACCCCACCAACCTCTAACCCACCTACCCCAACACTAACTTTGCTATCCAACCTACTCTTACCTACTACCCACCATACCTACCATTACCTACCTACCCACCCACCCTACCCTACCTTACCCTACCCCATCACACCCACCTCTAACCCACCTACCCCAACCTTACCTATGTTATCCAACCTACTCTTACATACTACCCACCATACCTACCCCTACCCACCTACCCATCCGTCATATACATTTACCCACCCCACCCCACCCTACCTACGTTATCCAACCTACTCTTACCTACTACCCACCATACCTACCCATACCCACCCACCCACCCATCCCTCATCCACCCACCCACCTTACCTTACCCTACCCTATCATATCCATCTCATCTTATTCCTACTTTACAGACTTATCCATCCTTACCCACCCACCCTACCCCATCACCCACCCTACCCTACCATACCCCATCTCACCTACCCCTACCTTACCTACGTTGTCCAACCTACTCTTACCTACTACCCACCTACCCATCCCTCATCCATCATCCATCATACGTTACCCACCTTACCCTACCTACGCTATCCAACCTACAACCCACCATACCTACCCGTACCCACCTACTCACCCACCCACCCTACCCCTATCCATCTTATTCTATTCCTACCTTAGAGACTTATCCACATCTACCCCACTCATCCCATCCTACCCTACCAACGAATTATGAATATAGATTCCAATTTCATTTTTAGCCAACCAAACATGATTTGGATTCCAATTCCAATTCCTTGCAAATTCCAATTCCTTATCAGATTCCAATTCCTTTTAAAACATTCTGCGAACCAAACGCCACCATAGTATTAAATCTTGAAAAAGTGTTATAATTAGGTAGTTATAATCAGTGTTGTAAAAATCGGCGCCTAGGCACTGATCGGAGGAGTACCGCTACGACTTGCCTAGGCCGACTACTCCCTAGTCCCCAGTCGGCCGGCCGACTCCGCCTAGTGATTTCTACAACATTGGTTATAATTCAAAAATACATCGCTATTAGGTGCCTTTATTAGGTAGTTCAATGACCTAATTGGAATACTTTTGAAAATTTGTATATTTTTCAGGTAGTACCTAATCGAAACACTGCCAAAATTCTGGATACTATATGTGCAAAAAAGTACATATCATATATGCTTACAAACTCAAAAGTACAGATCGATTACGCATTATTTGTTAAATTGCCATTTCTTGTAGGGGTATTTGGCTTCCTGTTTTTAAACTCGTTATTTCACATCCTTTCCTTATGTTTTGTTAATTCTGTTGAATTTAAGGTTAATTAATGTAAGCACTCCTAGGAGAGACATTTCAATAAATGAATAATGACCCTCTTTGTAGCTATATTTTTAAAAAAATTAGGAGGTAATGATCAAGATTCAAGAGTTTTGTGTGTAAGCTGTTGTTCTAGAAAGATATTCGACTATTAATTAAATGTCTAATATAATGTTTGACGACGACGAAATAGATGAAATTTTGTTAACGGCAGTACCACAATCAACGAATTGTAATGATGAGGATGTTGCAATGGCAAATGTTACAATTTTAAGGTCATAATTTTCCATTGAATCAAATGTAAGGATTTTCGCAAGACATTCAACCTTGAAAATTGCTGCATTTCATCAAATGAAGGGATTAACTTTTAAAAAATATAGCTACAAGTACTTGCTTAAAACTTAAGGCTTTGTAGTTTACAGTCGTTGGAACTGATACATCGTCTTTGATAGAATATTGCCACGTGTAATTTGCTCGAGTGAAGTGGTATCTCATGTTGTGCTACAAATGGATGCCTCTTCTGATGTCGGAAACTCACTAATTACCACTACTAAACATAAGCGTACCTTCGGGTGGTCCCAAAAACAACCCTTGTTAAAGCAGTCACCCAAGAAAGCCTCATTGCCATTGAGGGCGTTAGTGACATCTAGCACGCAAGACACACCGGCTTCTTTTGTCAATGGTGGAAAGATAGGAGTGTTGTTGCTCAATCTTGGAGGTCCTGAGACTCTTGACGACGTGCAACCATTTTTATTCAATCTCTTTGCGGACCCGGTATATTCCTATTTCTTATGCCTCTCGTTTTCTTCCTAATGTATGGAAAGTTGAAGGCTTTTTTGGTTCAAGTATCTTTAAACTGATCTTTAAGTTGTGGAAGTCTTTGCGTGTGTGGATTTTGACAATGTACAACTACACAGGATATTATTCGACTACCAAGATTGTTCCGTTTTCTTCAAAAGCCTTTGGCACAATTTATATCTGTTGCTAGAGCACCCAAGAGCAAGGAAGGGTATGCTTCGATTGGTGGTGGGTCTCCTCTTCGCCAGATAACTGATGCCCAGGTATGCTTTGTTTCGCTATACGAGAATTGTTCGAAATCACTTAACTTAAAGCCATTTCGTTTGTTTGAAGCAATGTTGTTTACTGATAAAGGGGTGTCTAAATGTGTATTTAACTGATTTATTCAATGAAGATGCAATAGTTTAGTTTTGAGTGTTTGAGTAAAAGTGACTATGATTATGATAATTTGATTCTTTAGGGTGAAAGTAATTTATATTTGGAAAAGCAAGTAAGAAGATGTAAGAAAACTGATACTTGAGATTAATATAAATGTAAAATTAACTATGTGTCATAGCTTTAATCAACTGATTTATCTGATTCTGATTAGTTAAGTCATAATTATCGTTTTACAAAATCACATTAAGACACCCCATAAAGCTATATTGAAGATCTCATTACTACATATTACATATGTAGTGATAAACAATGAACTTTACGTCAAAACTAGGACATGCATAAAAGCTTCTTGTGATTGATAGAGTAAATTGGGCAAGGGTTTGTGGTAAGAAAATCAATTATTGAGAAAATGTAAAATTACCTAACTACCTCTATGTCTAGTCAAGGATTAAGGGGAAAAATAGGTACCGAACTTATCACTTGTTGCTGATATCTATTCGAGATAACATACTATGTTTTGCCCCATAAAATCGAAGATGCTTTTAATAAATATTAAAAAGGGTAAAATATTGTTAATGGTGTCCACTGAATATGACCAAAGTTACCCTTTTAAAATGGTACAGAGTATGTTACCTTTCTGTGGGGGCACAAGTGCAAAACACTGCTTGTTACCGGAAATAGAAGTCAACAAGTACATTACCCTCTAATCACCTAAATATATATAACCTAATGCTTCAAATTAATATATTCATTTTGCAAACACATTAAACACCCCCTTGCTTCCTTATTATCTCATAAATTTGTTGTCATCCACAAATTTGATGTTCTGTTCCGTATATTGCATTTGTTAAGCGTTTGATCAGACATGTTTAGTTATTTACACTCAACGGAATCCTTGATTTCGCAATCTCCTCATTAAAATCCTTATGTATGCTATTTTACTTTTTGTAGGCTAAGGAGTTAAGGAAGGCACTTTATGAAAAGAATGTGCCTGCAGAGGTGTATGTGGGTATGCGTTACTGGCATCCATTCACAGAAGAAGCGATCGAGCAGGTACGTAGGCCATGAAAGTTTTCCTGGTCAATTTAACGTCTAGCTCAACATTGAGATTCGATTTTCATACCATATTTCTTTTGGGACAATACCCCGTAGGGATGGCGTAGCATTAGTGGTTGATGCTTTGGATTCTTCAAAGGAGGTCTCGACTCTCGAGTTCTACTCCTACAGACTTCAACTCCCTGGGGTCACTTGTCTTTCAAAAGAAAATCATTCTTTTGAAACAGGAGATTTATGGCGGTTGAATTAGATGGAGGAAAAAATAGTTTTTCATGGAATTGAAAATTAAATTAATACATCGGTCCTAGAACCACAAAAAGCATACATATTTCTCCGTTTTGAAGCCCAATATTAATAAGTTCTTTTTTTATATGAATTTTTACTCAAACTAATTCTTGTTTATTCACTTGCTTGGGGATTGAATCAATGTGCCTGTTTGAATATGGACTTGGATTTATGCCTAACCAATTGTTATAGAAAGTTGAGTTTCCGAACCCTGATCACGAAATTTATACCCAAGTCAGATTAGGGTTTGAATCAAAACAACAAGTGTTTTAGAGTAGTCATAAAGCATTTGAGCCCAGAGTTACAACCTACAAAATAATGCATGATTACTAAACCAAGATTGTTAACTCGATTTTATTTAATTGATATTCACTTCTAGGAGTGATTTATTTGCAGTTTGTAGCTTATTTTGTTTTTTTATTGATTAATCATTGTGAGCACTTGTGGAAATTTTGGCGAAAAGGGAGTTTCGCTTTGTTTGACAAAAGACCAAGTTATCCATTGAGGATTAAAATCGTAGAATTTTTTATTTCTGCTTACTTCATTCCTTTATGGTAATTACAGATAAAGAAAGATGGAGTCAACAAACTAGTCGTGCTTCCTCTTTATCCTCAGTTCTCGATATCCACCAGTGGTTCGAGCCTTCGACTCCTCGAAAGTATCTTTAGGTGATGAACGGCTCTGTTGCCTTCACATCATGTATTTTCGCAAACATTTTCATCATTGTTTTATTTTTTACTTTTGTTTTTATTTTTTGAGTTCATAGGGAGGACGAATACCTCGTTAACATGCAGCACACGGTAATACCTTCTTGGTACCAACGTGAGGGATACATAAAAGCCATGGCTGATTTAATTGAAAAAGAGCTCAAAAGTTTCGACCGTCCGGAGAAGGTACTATTTTTATTCTTATTAAGGGTCAATTGAGAAAAATAGCAACAACTTTTTGCTTTTTTACCGTTTATAGCAATATTATTTATTTTTTTTTATCATTAATAGCATCAACTTTTATAATTTTTTACCGTTCATAGCAAGAACTTAAAAGTTGATGCTATAAATGGTAAAAAATACAAAGTTGATGCTGCTAATGATACAAAATATAAAAGTTGATGCTATTAATTATAAAAATACAATACTTGATGTTGTTAATGATAAAAAATAAATGATGTTGCTATAAACGGTAAAACAACAAAAAGGTTGTTGCTATTATTAGCAATTGACCATTTTTTTAAAATTAAGCTTTTTCCCTGTATTCGTTTTGGTTTATTGTTTTATCGGTCAAGTTTTTAATCGGAAACAATGGCACTATAGGTGATGATTTTCTTTAGCGCTCACGGGGTTCCAGTTGCATATGTTGAAGAAGCTGGTGATCCATACAAGGCGGAGATGGAAGAATGCGTCGATTTGATAATGGAGGAATTAGAGAGAAGAAAGATAAATAACCCATATACTTTGGCGTATCAGGTGACTCGTATAGACTTTATATGACTTGCATCGTGTTTTGATTTTAATATATTGCTATTCATATGCACTAGTGGTGGAATTTTACACTCAAAATGGAATTTTACAGTTACTTGGTTCCATTGATTATTTTGATGCAGAGTAGAGTTGGCCCTGTGGAATGGTTGAAACCGTACACCGACGAAACAATCATTGAACTTGGGGAGAAAGGCGTAAAAAGTCTTCTAGCCGTACCCATTAGGTACTTCAACACGTCACTCGTATACATACATACATACATACATATATATATACAGAGGGAGGTTCAATTGAGAACTTTTATGCATCGAGGTACAAAAGAACCTATATCATCCATTAGATCAAAAAATTGTATGGCATAGATTAATGACAAAAGCGTAAATAGGTGGACAATTTTATGCATCTTGTGCATTATAGAAACAAAGAAGGAAGGGCATTTTGGGAATGTGCATACCTCATTAAATTTAATATTTCAACAAATAATCAAATAATAAATGCTAAATATATTCATTTGATACATTTCCAAATTTAAAAAAATTACACAAATTCAAGAAAGATGATGGAGATCGATGCATTTCATCGTTAATCGTGTTTATCTATGCATTGTGTTAAAAAACGCATTTAACAAAAAAAAATACACAAATTCATTTATGCATCGTGTTCAACTTGTTCATCATTCTTTTATACATCGTGTTCGTCGTTCATATTCTTCATTCAGCTATGCATCATGATCAACTTGTTCATCATTAATCTATGCATCGTCATTGTTCATCATCCATTTATGCATCATCATTTTTCGTTGTTCATCGTTCATCATCCATCTATGCATTGTCATTGTTCATCATCCATCTATGCATTATCATTATTTATCGTTCATCATCCATCTATGCATCGTGTTCTTCATAATTATCATCGGTTACCCCTCTTGTTCATGTTCATCATCATCGTTGTTCATCGTTAATCTTCGTCTTCAAATCATCATCACTAAGAAAATCATGAAGAACACGATTAGAGAGAGAGAGAGGATGAAAATGAGGAATGTGGTTAATATGAGATTTTAATTCAAAATGTAACTCCTAATTATCATTTAATGATTTCTGGAAATAAATTAATTATCATGTCTTTAGTTTTCCCTAAATACCCTTTGTGCACCCTTGGTGGATTATCCGATGCACAAAAGTGCCTCGAGGTGCCCCGATGCATAAAAGTATATATATATGTATATATATATATATATATATATATATATATATATATATATATATATATATGCAAACAAGCTGAATGAGCTTTAAGCTTAACTTAAAGGCATTAGAACATCCAAGGGTCAAACCGTTATGTGTTTTCTCCGGAACAAGTAAAAACCTCCTTGGAAGGTGAAAAGTAAGTGAGAGGAGAGAGATAGACTCAAATCCTCAAACCCTTTTGTCAAACCACTCCTTAAATTCGAACCTCTTATGCTAAGGGTTTGTCATCTCACCTCCACATCACCTCCATGTCATAAAAACGCTTCATAAAAACCCATTGTTGGAGATGCTCTTAGGCTAAGCTAGAACTCGGTTCCATAGCCTCGCTAGTCTTCTTAATGAAGGCTCAAGCTTGAACCAAGGAAGATGTTTTATATCTATAAGAACAATTTTTGATAAAGAAAATGTGATTTAAGATCGATCTAAAAGATTTCAACACATGCACAAGGCTTGATAAGAACTCGAGTCAAGACTTTATTAGCTTGAGTTGTACTCGTTATATGTTTTGAGCTTTGCTTTTGCAATCAAACTTGATAATAGGGTTATAAGGCTCCAAAATAGTCGAGCTTTTATTGACCAACTCGACCTCAAATTATTAGAATCGAGTTTTTATCGAGTTGGGGCTCTACCCTGCGAGCTTTTAATGTCCCAGCTTGAGTTTTTATCGATCTTTGTGAGCGTTATATATGTATATTTTTATTGCTACAAACGAGTCGAGCTTTTATTTAGTAACTCGAGTTCAACACTTAAACGGGTATTTCGAACTCTAGCTATACCGAGTCAGGCTTTATATGGAGTTTGAACTCGAACTAAATGCCAGAAGGTAACTCCAAAATTGAGTTAATATATCGATATATTCGACCTTTTTGAGCCAATCTTGAGTTTTGTTCTACTCGTTTGCAGCCCTAACTAACACCCACATGATTGTAATTTTTTTTGAACAACAAAACACACAGACTCTCTAATCCTACTCCTAAATTTCACCTTTGTCTACAATGAGACTCGAACCCCCCAACCTTGGGGTCATTTTTAATGCTTGATACCGTTAGGCAGGAAGTCCACATAATTGTAATTTTAATGCTTACTAGTTTATAGTAGAAATTTACTTGTAATTTCATTGCAGCTTTGTGAGCGAACATATCGAAACATTGGAGGAAATCGACGTCGAGTACAAGGAATTAGCGTTAAAATCTGGTATAGAGAAATGGGGTCGTGTTCCTGCACTAGGATGCGAACCCACCTTCATTCGAGATTTGGCAGATGCAGTGATCGAAAGTCTCCCGTACGTAGGAGCCATGGCCGTTTCAAATCTTGAAGCTCGGCAGGTAAACAAGCACGAGCGCCACTATTTCTCTTTCGGTCTTATTTAATGACTGTTGGGCGAGCAAGATTAACAACGTCGGTATGGTTTTTGTGCAGTCTCTTGTTCCACTTGGGAGCGTAGAAGAGCTGTTGGCAACGTATGATTCACAACGTCGGGAGTTGCCAGCACCAGTGACGGTTTGGGAATGGGGTTGGACGAAGAGCGCAGAAACGTGGAATGGTAGAGCGGCGATGTTAGCCGTTATCGTTTTGGTGTTTTTGGAAGTGAGCACTGGGGAAGGGTTCCTTCATCAGTGGGGTGTGTTGCCATTGCAGTTGCCTTTGTTTCCATGAAATTTGGGTCTCATAACATGCATACTTTTTGAAAACAAAAAGGGAGGGGTAAATGCTTTTTTAGGATACATACTTTTAATCCCTTTTTGGTCACAATTAAATGTAATAGTTGGTGATTAAAAAGCTTGTTGTAAAGAATTCCACACACATATACTTTTCTTAATTGTAATTATCGTATAAACTCCGCCCATGGGCCTTGGTTCCTTGGCCACGGGCCTTGGTTCCTTGGCCACAGGCATTGGATTCTCGGCCACGGGCCTTGGTTCCTTGGCCATTGGTCTTGTTTCCTAAGTGTATTGGTTCCGTCGTGTCTGGTTCGGTCACACATTTTCACATGTATCTCGATAGTTGTCTTCGTAATACGATATTGTTCCATATCGGGTTTACAAGTTCAAACTCCACATTAACTAGCAAAAACGTTGTTCGGACTGTGGTATGGGCTCGTATCAAGAATAAAACCTTGAGGCAAAGGTGTCACAATTAGGGATGAGTTTGGTTCTGAAACCGGTCCGAGCTCGATAAAACCGAAGATGCCCAAAATCAAGAACCGAAAACCGGCCTGAAAGTAACCGGATTGATCCAATTTAGTTTTGTTTTTTTTTTTTTCCGTATTTTACAAAGAAAAATAGAAAACCAGATTGGATTAAACCGAACCCGCAGGAATAAAAAAACCGGCGAAAAAATAACCGGTCTGTCCCGTTCCAGTTTGGTTACGTTCAATTTGAGTAAGACTGATTTTTTGCTCATCCCTAGTCAAAACGGATATCTAACAAGAGGCAGGTTTGTATAATTTTGGTTCAACTTTACAACTTTCTTGATGGTTCGCAAACGAAATCGTTACGATTGGTTCACAACTGTCTTGTAAACATGAATAAATCGACGATTCGACACAGAAAGACGAGTGATGGTTGTAACCCACAGATTTTTATACATACACATACACAAAACATTCATCGATAGTCAGCATCGACGTGTTTAACCAAACATTCGGATGCATGTATCGGTTCTAACAGCACTTCCAAACATGCATAATCACAAAACTCGGGTTTATGAGGATCTATTGGATCAACAGACCATATCAGCCGTATAGTTTCGATGCTAACGTTTATACAAGATTACCTTAAACTTAACCATGTAAAAGAAGCTCGAGAATCATCATAGCGCTTCCCAGATGGCTCACTGGAACATCGATCTAACGAACGATCCTACCTGCCAAAACGTATAAACAGGATCATCATCATAATTCGAGAGATCTACTCGAGTTATTAGCAGAACGATATACGTGAACCCTCCACCCACCGACCCACTGACTAACCCCCTTACCCCGAAGGCTAGAACCTCAATGTTACCGAGGTTGGGTCGAGTAAAACAAGTAACGAATCGAAACTGGAAAACTGGAGAAGGACATTGTTATGATATGCAACTTAATAAGAACATAAAAGTGTTTATTACATATAACTTAGCATTGAAACATAAAATTTTAGAAGAATCCACAACTCCTATCCCCTTCCAATACGAATCCCCGATACCGACTTTCTGGTAGCTACGACTCCACTCGTTTCTTCGACTCCATCCGCCTCGAAAAAGCCCCTAAACCAATAGAATCATCGATAAGATAAAACAGATGCAAGTAAGTGGCGTAAACGCTCTACTGAATACTATCTTTTTCGGATCTTGTTTACACGAATAGTACTGTCTGGTTAAAGGTTTGAACTCGAGATCTAATAAACGGGTATTTTTGGGTATTCTGTCCTATGTTCGCAGAGTACGTAGAATCAATCTCCGATGCGAAAATCGAAATTGTCTCCTAAATCTACCCTTGACCACCAGGAAATAAAGCATGTATATCACAGTAACACAGTTATATGAAGTGAAACAAGTAAAGATTACGATATCGTGCATACCTTGGTGACGATGAGTGGTTCGAGGCATTTGAGAATCCTGCATATACGTTTGAATACGACTTTGTAAGATACGAAAAGTTGGCGATTGGTGGAAGCGGAGGTACCCTTTCGCCTTTCTTTAAAAGCTCTTGCAAATCAACCCTTTGTAAGGTCAACACAGCTCGAGATTCCTTCCACATGAAAACAAGCATCCCGTCTTCAAACACGAAGAGTGACCCGGGCTTTGAACCAGGATACCTGAACCCGTATCCGTTTGCAATACCTTCTCCGGTAAACACTTCTTTTAAATCGAGAAAATTGGAGTCTCCGTCACAATCCCACGGGAAAGGCTCAATGGAAGGCTCGTTGATGTTCACTATAAACATAGCTGATCCGTTCGGATGCAAAACGTAATGAGTTCCTTCCAAGATTTTGGTTCCGATAAGATGACGTTGCCCCTGAGATTCCTCGTACGATAACAAAAGAAAGAACAAAGCTTTTCCTGGTTTGTCTGCAGACGGCCTCCCCGGAGGCCAACCGAAAGTCCCGCCCCATAAACCTGCGTGTTCTCGACCAGCCATTGGCTCTTGATTTGGCAACTTGTATAGCGCAAATCGGCTGTCGTGCATGTTTGGCCATGCTCGATAAGACGATAACCTCGCACTCGAAGCATGCAATGTTAATCCTATTGTATCACCAGAACGCAGGAACTCTTGAAACTGCGCGTACTTATTATTCTCGCTACTTGAAGAGCTTTTCTGTTGTTCATTGCTACCGTTGATTGAGCTCGATTTCCCGATGATATTTTTAAAGCTATCCCTAAAATACCCGATGAGTGATTTCTTTTTGGAACATTGCATCCGATACACAGAATCTCTATGAAGCTGCGAACGGCTAGAGCTACTTGTTTTATCGAGAACTCTTCGAATTTCACCCATATCTGGTCGCGTAGGATCCGTACTCAACCCATAATCAGCTTTCCAGTTGTCGGGACCATCGTCACGCTTATACATTTGCAAAAGATGTGATCGCCTTTCTCTTAATTTACTAAAATCCTCACTTTCCGAGCAAGGAAAAGATAACCCGTCCGCTAACTCCGGAACTTTAACACGAATTTGGCTTGTAACGATTTCAATCAATTTCCTTCTATCACCAAACGCTAGTCGACTGAATGGCACACATGGTTTTCGTCCATGAAACCTTTGTGACTTAGAAACCCCGCGATCCGATGGACAAATCTTTCTAGAAAACTCCTTATCCACCGGAGTACCGACAAAGCTTTTGCTATGGACCAATTTACCACCATCTTTTAGTTGTCGGGGTTCAACCTCGAGCAATAACACGTTACAGTTTCTATCCACACCCTTGATGGAACCCGGATACATATAATTATTTTCCCGCTCACGCCCGTGAAGAATAAAAACAGATGATCCATCAACATCACCGAGGATTTCAAACACGGGTGACCACAAAATCGGGCCTTCTTCGATCCCTAAAGGTCCAAGCTCCTGTGGGATGATTCGACATCCCACAAAAGATATGAATCCAGGCATTACATAAACTACATTGCCAAGTTCCGGATTTTGATGAACCCAAATCCCGATTATCGGCTGAACATTAACAAGAAACCTACAAAGGGATTTGTAGGAACTAACCCCTTTTCGCCACTCGATAAGATCCCGATGAGGAATCACA
>JAANYP010004276.1:0-45913 GCA_020465985.1 Centrapalus pauciflorus
CATGTTCATCATATTTTTCCCTTCTTGTAACCTATCAATAATAATCTTATATTATAATGTTTTCTTTTACTATTCAGTTTGAAACATATTTACTCCATTTTTAAACACACGTTCCACCTTCCCTCCCCTTTATAACTCCACTCCAACGCCTCGTACCTTTTGCTTACAGGTTTTACAAATCTCACAATCTCTCTCTTCTAAATTTATGATGATTCTACCAACGTTTTATGGTTGCTCTGCTTCAACTTCAAGTAAAATACAAACCCCGTGTATAAGTTTCCAGAAATAGAAGCTTTCAGTGATGTTTTACAGGTCGTGATTACATATTACCTTCTCCTTTCAATACAACGTTTCTTTCTTATGTTGATGGATTCTGTTTTTTGATTTCCATTGCGACAGAAGATAACCCTTCCTATGATCCAATTCGATTCTGATTGATCTCCATTGCGACATAACAGGCTTTGTGGTATGTTTCTAACTTTTAGATTGCCTTTTCTTCTATTCTTCTTTTGTGTGATGTCTCTGGGTTTTCTTCATAATACGTGTTAGTGATTGATGTGGATATTCTTCGATTTTGTTTTTTTGAGTGACATATTTATTCGGCATTCTTAAAACTGATTTTTTGCGTTGCTGGTTAATTAACGACTACTGTTAATTAAGCAAAGGAGTCTTGGGTATAATTGGTGCTTCTGTTATATGTATACATACAAATATAGAATTCAAGATTCATTAGAAACATAACTGAAATCATAAAAAGATGTAAAGTTTATGTTGTGAAAAGAGATGAGGTTAATGAGATTTTTTTAAAAGGAAAAAAAACCCATTTTTGAAAGGACAGAAGGTTCCTGAATAGAAGCTGTGAATTAATGGTCTTCGGCAACTCCCTAAGTAAGAGTCTCAGACTATGACCGATACTTGGTGTGTGCTGTAACCCTGTAAGTGGACTCCGAAACTCTCATGTCAAATAAATCCCTACACATATAGCATGAATGTCATACACATTTAGCTATTAAATCCAAAACCAATATTTGCTTTCACTGGACATAAAGGGATAAATTATGGGCTGTGAATTAATGGACAGCAACATGCCCTTCAGCTTAATTGATATTAAGGTGCCGTTTGGATTGCATGATTTTAAAATGATGGATTCTAAAATGATAGGATTTTAAAATTATTAGGGGGGTGAGTGCATTATGAAATGAGGAGAAGTGGGAATGTGAAATCCTAAATGAAGCTAAATCCTTTCATTTTAGTTTTTATCCAAACATGACATAGAAGGAATTCTAAATCCAAATTCTAAATGAGTTGTTAAAATCCTACAAACCAAACGCCACCTAAGCATTTTCATGATCCTATGATCCAATTCGCTTCTGATTGATCTCCATTGCGACATAACAGGCTTTGTGGTATGTTTCTAACTTTTCGATTGCCTTTTCTTCTATTCTTCTTTTGTGTGATGTCTCTGGGTTTTCTTCATAATACGTGTTAGTGATTGATGTGGATATTCTTCGATTTTGTTTTTTTGAGTGACATATTTATTCGGCATTCTTAAAACTGATTTTTTGCGTTGCTGGTTAATTAACGACTACTGTTAATTAAGCAAAGGAGTCTTGGGTATAATTGGTGCTTCTGTTATATGTATACATACAAATATAGAATTCAAGATTCATTAGAAACATAACTGAAATCATAAAAAGATGTAAAGTTTATGTTGTGAAAAGAGATGAGGTTAATGAGATTTTTTTAAAAGGAAAAAAAACCCATTTTTGAAAGGACAGAAGGTTCCTGAATAGGTGCTGTGAATTAATGGTCTTCGGCAACTCCCTAAGTAAGAGTCTCAGACTATGACCGATACTTGGTGTGTGCTGTAACCCTGTAAGTGGACTCCGAAACTCTCATGGCAAATAAATCCCTACACATATAGCATGAATGTCATACACATTTAGCTATTAAATCCAAAACCAATATTTGCTTTCACTGGACATAAAGGGATAAATTATGGGCTGTGAATTAATAAACAGCAACATGCCCTTCAGCTTAATTGATATTAAGGTGCCGTTTGGATTGCATGATTTTAAAATGATGGATTCTAAAATGATAGGATTTTAAAATTATTAGGGGGGTGAGTGCATTATGAAATGAGGAGAAGTGGGAATGTGAAATCCTAAATGAAGCTAAATCCTTTCATTTTAGTTTTTATCCAAACATGACATAGAAGGAATTCTAAATCCAAATTCTAAATGAGTTGTTAAAATCCTACAAACCAAACGCCACCTAAGCATTTTCATGATCCTTTACACGACATTTAGACCCCTTAATAGTGCATTATGCACATATGTAATGGCTGTGAATTAACAGAAAGAAAAACGCAACATCACCTAAGGGAGTTTAGGACACAAATTAACAAGCCAATTGACCCCGAAAACATACAAGAATCACTGGTGAGTGTGCTGGGATTATGTATGATCGTCTAAGACTATTTGACAATGTGTAGGGTTGGGTAACTGCTACTGATTCCAACGAAATGGACAGCCATATAGGAGCCTTAATATCTGCACACAACAGTCATACGAACCATGGGAAGTTGGCTTGACCTTTAGTCAAAAGCCTCTCGATCCCTCGGCTGGGCGTGTTGGACTTTGGCCAAGGATTTTAGGGCTTTAATAGCATATTATTAATGGGTTTTGTGGCTGCTATAAACCCCCAAATCATCGCTGTAACACGAGCCACAGAAAGCACCAAAACAACATGGCATATAGCCTTAGTCCATGGCCTAACCTTTTAGGCCTTTGGTTTGATTTCATTGTTCTTTGGACTTTCTATTAACGCTTGAAATATGACAATAACCACAATATAGGATGAGTCCAAGTGTATTACGAATGCATTTCAGAAGGTACATACAACCTATGTTTGTCTAATTTGTTATTACTTCAACAAATCGTTCGCACTTTGTGAGATGGCACATCACACACACAGAAAGCGCCAAAACAACATGGCATATAGCCTTAGTCCATGGCCTAACCTTTTAGGCCTTTGGTTTGATTTCATTGTTCTTTGGACTTTCTATTAACGCTTGAAATATGACAATAACCACAATATAGGATGAGTCCAAGTGTATTACGAATGCATTTCAGAAGGTACATACAACCTATGTTTGTCTAATTTGTTATTACTTCAACAAATCGTTCGCACTTTGTGAGATGGCACATCACACACACAGAAAGCGCCAAAACAACATGGCATATAGCCTTAGTCCATGGCCTAACCTTTTAGGCCTTTGGTTTGATTTCATTGTTCTTTGGACTTTCTATTAACGCTTGAAATATGACAATAACCACAATATAGGATGAGTCCAAGTGTATTACGAATGCATTTCAGAAGGTACATACAACCTATGTTTGTCTAATTTGTTATTACTTCAACAAATCGTTCGCACTTTGTGAGATGGCACATCACACACTCAAAATTTGAAGACATAAATCATGACATCAGCCAAACATGTCATTTCAGACACACATACATTCTGATTACATACTGCTACATTGGTTTTTAAGATGTTAGGGACTTATGGCTGCTGTCATTTCCAGCAACTATCACACAGTTAGTTCAATTTTATGACTTGAACCAATCTGGACTTCAATCCAGTGCTCAACCATCTTTTTTCTGAACAAATCTGGACTTCATTTTTATATACATGATTTTGATTAATCTGTCAATATTTACATCATAATACGTGTTAGTGATTGATGTGGACATACTTTGATTTTCTTTTTTTGAGTGACATATTTTTTTGGGCATTCTTAAAACTGATTTTTTGTGCTGCTGGTTAATTAACGGCTACTGTTAATTAAGCAAAGGAGTCTTGGGTATAAGTGGTGCTTTTGTTATATGTATACCTACAAATATAGATTTCAAGATTCTTTAGAAACATAACTGAAATCATAAAAAGATGTAAAGTTTACGTTGTGAAAAGAGATGGGGTTAATGGGATTTTTATAAAAGGAAAAAAAACCCATTTTTGAAAGGACAGAAGGTTTCCTGAATAGGTGTTGTGAATTAATGGTCTTTGGCAAGTCCCTGAGTAAGAGTCTCAGACTATCCACTTGGTGTGTGCTGTAACCCTGTAAGTGGAGTCCAAAACTCTCATAGCAAATAAACCCCTACACATATAGCATGAATTCTATACACATTTAGCTATTAAATCCAAAACCAATATTTCCTTTCACCGGACATAAAGGGATAAATTATGGGCTGTGAATTAATGGACAGCAACATGCCCTTCATCTTAATTGATACTAAGCATTTTCATGATCCTTTACACGACATTTAGACCCCTTAATAGTGCATTATACACATATGTAATGCTTGTGAATAAACAGAAAGAAAAACGCAGCAGCACCTAAGGGAGTTTAGGACACAAATTAACAAGGCAATTTACCCCGAAAACATACAAGAATCACTAGTGAGTATGCTGGGATTTTGTGTGATCGTCTAAGACTATTTGACAATGTGTAGTGGTGGGTGACAGCTACTGATTCCAAGGAAATGGATAGCCATATAGGAGCCTTAATAGCTTCACACAACAGTCATACTGTAAGGTCTACGACTGCAAGATCTATCTAGACGCGGATCCGTGAACGAGTGCGGAATCCTCGTTGACGGTTAGACGGACAACTCTCAACCAACGGAACACGGAGACTATTAGACGCTGAACGAACGACACACGAATGATCCTACGAACTAATTCTCTCCGAAACGGCACTCACCTAGCTGATAAACTCGAGATCGCCTCTTGCTTAATTCCTCACGAATTCTGCAAAAAGTCTTCTAATTATTCGAGTCTATCCCTAATTATAGACCCTGATTCGAGTCTGTTGTGGGCCAAGCTCGAATCTGGCCCAAGGCCCATTCGAGTCTGTCCATATTGACAGTCTCGAATCTAGCCCATTCGAATCTAAGGTCTCATTCGAATCTATCTCAGATTCGAATGTATTCCCTTAAGTAATTCGAATCTACCCAAAAACACTTAAACTCTTAAGTGATGAAACTTATGTTTTACTTATGCTTGAGTTAATCTTTGACCTTTATGTTTGAACTTCTTGTAATATGTTACATCAAGTTCAAACACACAATCAATAACAGACAAACACATATAAACATATATATCAAAACACTTGTTAATACTCAGAATATTACTTAAGCCATAATGCAGATCGATTAGACTGCTATCGTCACACAGGGTGTACCAACAGACTCCCCCTTGACGATAGCTTCTAATTATTTACATTACATCAAATTTAAGTACTAGAGCTATATATACTACTACCAGCATATAATCCAGCATCTATACAAACTTTAACTACCTTTTGGAACTTCCTGGCTTCAGATCTCCATGGTTCAGTAAAGAAGATAGGCTGATCATGAAGCTTCTTCAGGTCGTCCTTTGATAGGTTTATCAAATGCAGTGGATCATATACCTTCAAAATGACCTGCTCGTCTTGATCCTCCATGATGGCTTCAGCAGTGTCAATCTCGAGGTACCACCATTTCATGTTGCTCAAAACGTTCTGTGGCATCGATTTCATTGGTACTTTCTTTAGACACCTCACAGGTTTGTATTCCATCCTGGCCCATGGCCTACCTGTATGAGGATCTATTCTCGACTGATCCTCGACCCTCTTTCCGGTCCTTGGCTTGAGTCGCTCGAACTTTCCTGATCTTCCTTCTTTCCTTATGATTCTAGCCACGACTTCAGCGTACTGGTCTTCACCTATATTAATTAACTCTTTCCATGCAAGCTCCTTTACTTCAATCTTGGGCAATGAGTTAAATGCTTTTAGTGTTCGCCTCAAGTATTGTAGTCCATCTCTTCTTTTCAAGATAAATAGCTGCAGTTCTTTGTCAAAGAACCAGCTTATAATGCCTCCTGAGAAGTTTCCAGCACCTGGAACTCTCATTTTCTTCTTCATCTTCAAACGATCTTTCTTTTCCTCTTTCTTGAACCAAAGATTTATCAAGTCAGTTCTAGATGGCTCCTTCTCGGCCTCTTCAAGTTCTTTGTCCTCGACCGAGGCTATCTTGATATAGTCAATGTCAATCACATTATGATTTTGTCCTTCATATAGCTCCGTGACAGGTTGTGAATCGACAATAACCTCATTGACTTGATCGTCTTCATCATCCAAAACTTCATCGTCTGATTTCCAGTCCACAACCTCCTCTGGAATAAATTCTCCTTCTTCTAACTCTTCTTCTTCATCGTCAAAATCCATAAGCTCTTCCTCTATGTCCTTCAGTGCATCAATCATGTCACTGTCCAGAACCCTCGAGGAACCTGCTTCTTTTCCAGAACCTCCTACTTCTCCTTCTGTACTTGGCTCCCCCTGAATTTGTGTAACTTGAGCTGCAGGAAAATCTACAGACTCAATCTCTTTATTCGCACCGGGATCATCGCCTTCATTATCATCTCTTCTCTGCACCTCCTGATCTCGGCACGATGTCTCCCCCTGAGCCTGTAAATTTTTCATTAACTGCTCAATTAGGGAGCGCATCGACCTTATCTCAGCTGCCTGATCGCAAACAAAAGTTTTCATTTCTACGTTCTCTTCCTGGACTTGCTCCACAATCTTCTTCAAATCGGCATTTTCTTTATCAAGATTTGCATTATGAGTCTGAATTTCTCTGATCGCCTTTGTTAGGCTTAAGATTTGGACATTCTGGAAGTCAACGCGAGCTTTAAGCTGCAGAAACCTTTGGTTGTCAGAGTATGTGGTCAAGATAGATGGAATGGACTGTATAGGAGTAGGAATGAACGGTGATGGTATATACGGTTCATCTTGAGGTGGTGGTGGTGGTGGTGGACTGGTGGTTTGAGGTTCTTGATGTTGTGGAATTTCTGGTTGATCTTCAGGAGCTGAAGATGATCCTTGCATGAACCTGTGACGTTTGGCCCGTTGCCTTGTCACTAGTTGAGGAACTTCCTCTTCTTCAAAATCAGACTCCTCCAATTCCCTGTTTACGCGCCTCCTCGAACCACCCTCATTTATAATCAATCTCGAACCATAAGTTCCAATTTGAATATCAGGAACTGCAGCTGTCGGAACTTCCGCGGATTCTGAGTCGGATTCCGAAGATGTTAATCCGTCATCTGCCCCTTCTGGCTCATATTCCTCGACATCTCTAAATACATCATCTGTATCTACTGGGGGACTAAGCAGCTCATCCACTAACGCGGCTGCAACATCTTCATTGGCATGTGGACCAGATGCCCATATTTCCTCCAAGGTTTGAGCAATCTGCTCAGATTCAGGAATGGCACTTGAAGGCCCTGCTTCCTGTGCTTGGGGCTGTTCGCTCGTAGAAGGCCTGGAAGCCTGGATTTGACTCGCGGCTGGTCTTTGTCGGCGTTTTGGATCCCGTGGCTGAGCTCGCGGCTGTTGTTGTTGTTGACGTTGCTGTTGTTGTTGCTGTGGTTGAATGTCAACGACCCCTGCCCAGTTGGCATCTTCCGGGGCGTGAAATTCCCTATCCACAATCGCTCCGAACAATGGACGAGCAACAGGAACAGCCAATCTTCCTCGGTGTGAGGAACAATCAGCGAAAATCCGTTTGTCCATAATGTTAACACTTAGAGAATCATTTGACGGCGGCAAGTCTGGCAAGAAATGCCTTATCAGCATCATAATGAACCTTGGGTACAACAAGAATCGTTCCCTTTCTGGATCCGTAATTTGATGAACGAACTCCGAGAAGAACATCTGCGAAAAGCTGAACTTCCGATTATATACCAATGCAATAACTCCAGATTGGATCTTTGACACTATGTAATCAAAGCCAGCTTTCTTCGGCGCAAAACAGACCATGAATACGTGCACCAAGAATCTCCATTGCCCAATCAGGCCACTCTTCATGTATGACGACTTTGTCACATCTAAACTGTAACCCATTCTCAGAAAAGCAGTCTGCCTAATAATTAATGGGAAGTCAATAGGCCCGTCCTCCTGTTCTTGAGAACCCAACTGTAGCACTTGGCGCAACATATATGCTGAGAAGACTAGAGGCTGGCCAGCGATTCTGGTTCTGATAACTGTCGGGGTGACAGTACAATCCACCTGTAAATGATCATAAAACTGGCGTACATACGAAATTACAATTGGAATGTTATGATACAAAGCATAGCTAATCCTAGACTCAGCTAGGAAGTCCAAAACTTCGCGAAAACCCTGCGCCTCAGGGATATTATTATCTGGATTAAGGACCATATTATGCTTCGGGACAAAAGCGCGAACTGCCATATCTGCACAATAAATAAAACTGTTAGACTCATTAAAATTCAATAAACTTGTTTAAATTCAAAATTTGTTTTATTTTGTACTTGATTAAATACAAAATCTAACACAATTAAATTTCCACAAGTTTAATAAAATTTAAATTAAACAAAGTAAATAAAGTACAGATTCGAAAGCAACAGATTCGAAGTGTCCATATTCGAGTGTAATGGACAGATTCGAAGAGTCCCTTTTCGAGTCTAATGGACAGATTCGAATATCATGGTCATCTCGAATCTAATGACAGATTCGAGAAACCCATGAACAGATTCGAAGGTCCTGGAACAGACTCGAAGCCCCGTCGGTTGATTTTTCAACAAAAACCCAAGATTTTAACCATTTTGAACTTGGTAAATCACATACATTCGTTTAACTAGGTTCCAATCATTGATTTATGTTTTTAATTTGATCTTTTATAGGTCCAAACTTAGTTATTTAACAAAACCCTATTTTGACCCATAAAACTTCAACAATTGACGTTTTATCCTAAAATAGTGTATAAAAACTACACAATTCTTGTACAATCCGGTTGATTATACCTAGATGTATCTGTAGAATCGAAACACCAAGTAAGAGACTCGACAAAATGTCGTTTTGGAGGATTACGATAGACTCGAGAACAGATTCGAAATCGCCAATATAGATTCGATAGTATAGATTCGAAAACAGATTGAGTTAATGACCTACTGTTAACCTATTTATACCACCAACCCTCGAGTCTAAGCATAGATTCGAATCTACTGACAAATTCGAATTACTCCTTATTCGAGTCTGTCTTAGATTCGAAACCACCAACACTTAGAAAAATTTCGAAAATTTTTGAAATAATTTCAACTTTTCCAACTTTTTCTACGGTATCGTGTAACCAGATAAACTATGCCAATTCTTTTACCCTAAGCTCAAGATAGTTCACGCATTGTTTATTTTATCCAACTTTGAATGCACCCTCAGTAACTTTTGACCTTTTACCTAAGTAAAAATGAAACTAAAATAAAATAAACTATGGTAAAAATAAAATAAAATAAAGTAAAATAAAATTTTGACCAAAAAATTTAATCTAGACTTAAGAAAAATTTTACAATCTAAGCTAAATACTTAACAACATATTTTTGATGAGTATAGTCTAAGAAAGGTTCAATCAGATAGCGATGTCTGATACTAACTTTCAGTACTTAAACTTTCACACTTAGGAATTTTTTATTCCTTTGTTTGTTTGTCGTGACATACCTATTTAGCCGACTGTTGGTATTTTACCCCTTTTAAACATTCTACATTTCGGAATATCCCTTGGCCTTTTTAGTTATCAGGAAATTATCTTACGTGACTCAGACATAGACATACTTTTATGATCAAGGCACACAGACAAAGATTCTAACTTGTTGGTATTTGCAAACTTTCTTTAAAAGACAAACATCGGACACAGGTCTGTATTTTCATACAACAAAGTGTCCTAGTTCGACTTAAGGTTTAATTTTAAAGTTAGCAGATAGCGGTGACAGGTCTGTACTGACGTACAACAAAGCGACATGTCTGCTAACCCGAATCTAAACAGAGACAACAGGTCTGTACTTACGTACAACAGAGTTGCATGTTTTCGACTCTCAGTTTTACATGATATTTCTATTCTTTCCATTTTCAGATGTATTTGATGTTGCCATACATCCCCAGAAAGTTTGCATACCTTATTTAGACTCAATGTTTGTATGTCTTGTACATAAAAATTAAGACCTATTGGTCATACATCTAAGTTAGTGACACGCTTGACTTTTTCTAGAATATTTTATTAGCCTTGAGATTCCCTATATGTATTATGCCTACCAACACATCAAACTAAATAAGTATAACACTTAGGATTTAGTTGCATTATGTGTGAAAGCCTAAATACTTAGAGTCTGTAACGACGGTGCTAATTTTCGTCACTTTGAACCTATGTATCTAAGACTTAACTCTTTTTTCTGATATTCTCTTTTTTTGTATTTTTATGATTTTCTCTCTTTTTTTTTTCATAAGAAAAAGCAATAAAGTGAGATAACCTAAAAACTTACTAAAAATAGAAACTTACTAAAAATAGAAACTTTCCTAAATTAGCAGATTACTGAAAAGAAAGAAAAACTACTACTCTACAATAAAATAAAATAAACTTACTACTACTAAGGTCAAATTACTCTGGGTTGCGCATTCCATTCAGTTGAATTAAATACTCAAACCGTGACTTATCAAACGCTTTGGTAAATAAATCTGCATTATTATCTTCTGTTGCCACCTTTACCAGTTTGATTAAGTTCTTTTCAGCACAATCACGAATAAAATGATGCCTTATGTCTATGTGCTTTGTTTTAATGTGTTTGACTGGATTATTAGTTATAGCAATAGTAGACTGGTTATCTATCCTAATTGGAGTTTGAGTGTAAGCCAAACCGTAATCCCGCAATTGTTGTTGTATCCACAGAACCTGTGAGCAGCAACTACCAGCAGCAACATACTCGGCCTCGCACGTTGACACGGCTACCGATGTTTGTTTCTTGCATTGCCAGGACACCAGTCTCCCTCCTAGGAACTGACAACCTCCAGTCGTTGATTTGCGCGTCAAGCTGCATCCTCCGTAGTCAGAATCCGTGAATGCCTCCAACTCTAGATTTCCCTCCGCGTGATACCAAAGTCCCAGCTTCGGTCTCGACTTGAGGTATCGTAGAATCCGCTTCACAGCTTTCATATGCATCTCCTTCGGATTCGCTTGAAATCTAGCACAAATAGAAACAGCAAACATTATGTCAGGTCTTGAAGCAGTTAAATACATAAGTGACCCAATCATGGCCCGATATAAAGTCGGATCCACATCGGAATCACTTTCAGTACCCGGCCCGAGATTGTTATTCACTTGAATCGGCGTGCTGAAGTGGGCAGTCAACTTAGTTCCCTCCATCCCAAACCGTTCTAATATGTCATAGACATACTTAGTTTGATGGATAAACATTCCTTCCTTCTTTTGGTCAACTTGTAACCCTAAAAAGAAATTCAACTCCCCCATAGCACTCATCTCGAACTTAGACTTCATCACCTTTTCGAAATCTTTGCACATCTGTTCGTCTGATGATCCAAAAATGATATCATCGACGTACACTTGTACCAAGATAAAGTGTTCATCCTTCCTCTTCACAAATAGAGTACTATCTATCCTACCCCTTTCAAAACCGTTTTCTAAAAGATGGTTGGATAAAGTCTCATACCACGCCCTAGGTGCCTGATGTAATCCATAAATAGCCTTATCTAAGCGATATACTCTATCAGGATATTTTGGATCTGTAAATCCGGGCGGTTGTTCTACGTACACCAACTCCTTCACTTTCCCATACAGGAAAGCACTCTTAACGTCCAGTTGATATACCTTAAAGCCTTTGAAGGAGGCAAACGCTAGAAACAACCTAATGGCTTCCAGCCTTGCTACTGGTGCAAAAACTTCGTTGTAATCGATTCCCTCCTCTTGGTTGAAACCCTTTACAACTAATCTCGCCTTGTTGCGCGTGACTATACCCCGATCGTCTCTCTTGCACTTAAAAACCCATTTGGTTCCTATTGCAATCTCCCCTCGAGGTAACGGAACTAACTCCCACACTTCTAGTTTCCTAAATTGTGAAAGTTCTTCCTGCATCGCTTCAACCCAGGAGTTGTCCTTAAGTGCCATTTGCACATTTTTGGGCTCTACTTGCGATATGAAACACGAATATAGACATGTGTGATATGCCTCGGAGTCGTTTATCATCGACAACAACACGGTCTTGTTATTTACACTACTCCGAGTCTTCACACCCTCGTTAGGATTTCCTATGATGCTTTCTATTGGATGGTTCTTGTTAATCCTAGAGGTCTCTATTTCATCAACCCTTAGATTATCTCCTAAGTTGGATCCTATTTCACCTAAAGGGGGAACAGGCTCAGCTTCTACATTTTCCTCCTCACGGACGTTTTCCTCAGAGTTAGGACTTGAAGCTTGAATCTGATTCTCAGAATTAGGTGTCTCTTGATCAGCAACTTCTGGAGATCCATCTACAGTCGCAGTAGGCTCGGATGTAGATTCGAACGTGGTCCTTGGAAAGATTTGGCCATCGTCGTTCAGATGCAACGTCGCCAACTCCTTCTCGATTGTACCTGCATTATCATCCAGAGGAATGTTAAATGACTCAAATAACTTATCATAGTCAAATATCCATTCCGGACCAGTTTGGGGTTCATGTGTATAGCTTGTGACTTCAATGTTATACACAATCTCCACAGTACCAGTTGTTTTGTTAAACACCCGTTTGTTTGGTGAGTTTGGCACATAACCTAGGAAGTATCCTTCGTCAGCCTTTTCACCAAACTTCGGTTGATGTTTTGTTCTTAAAAGTGTGCATGGTACTCCAAACGGTTCGAATCCAGTTAAGTTAGGTGGCCGTTTATTCAAAATTTCATAGCATGTTTTGTTCAATGATTTGACTGTAAGGACTCGGTTTAAAATGGGGCACGCGGTATTCACTGCCTCCCCCAAAACATGGTAGGAAGCTTTGAATCCGAAAGCATAGTCCTTGCAGCCTCAATCAAAGTTCTATTTTTACGTTCGGCCACCCCATTCTGTTGAGGTTCATATGGTGCACTGAATTGATGCACTATGCCCTTTGATAGGCAATATACACCAATTACAGTGTTTTTGAATCCAGTTCCATTATCACTACGAATATATTTAACCCTAGTTCCGTATGAGTTCTCCACTTGGTCCAAGAACCCGATGAGCCTTGCAGCCGTCTCGTCCTTCGTACCTAAAAAGAAAACCCAAGAAAAACGTGAGTAATCGTCGGTGATAACTAAGCAGTACCAACTACCTCCAATACTCCTTTTGTTGATTGGGCCGAAAAGGTCCATGTGCAACAGATCGAATGTTGAGGCTATGGAATTCTGCTTCTTGGACTTGTGTGTCTTCTTGTGTTGTTTGCCCTTCATGCAAGGCAGACACTTATCCTCGAACTGAAAGCTTTTCATGGGCACACCCTGCACCAGTCCATGCTTCGTAATGTAATTCATCTTCCTCAGGTGCAGGTGAGCCATGCGTCTGTGCCACAGTACGGACTCCGTCTCTGAAGCTTTTGATAGTAAGCAGATCGGACCCATCGAAGTATCTGGCTTGTTCATATCGAGCATGTACAAGTCATTCTTCCTTGGCGCCCGCATCAATATCCAATCTTCAGGTATCTTGAATCCAGGCTTTAGCACTAACGCCTCAGTGTCAGTAAATAACACTGAGTTCTTCTTATCACAGATTTGAGAGACACTAATGAGATTATGAACCAGTTTATCAACGTGATAAACTTGATCCAAAGTAATCGTCCCATTAGTGACTTCTCCAGTTCCAGTGATATTTCCACCCTTGTTGCCCGCGAATGATACAAATCCCCTATTACCCCCCTTGAAGTCTGTGAGAAGACTTCTTTCCCCCGTCATGTGCCTGGAGCAACCACTGTCGACGAACCACTTGTTGTTTGGACCGGTAGTTATCTCCTGCACATGAAAGAAAAGAG
The DNA here is from genome assembly GCA_020465985.1 of Centrapalus pauciflorus. Lineage (NCBI taxonomy): Eukaryota > Viridiplantae > Streptophyta > Magnoliopsida > Asterales > Asteraceae > Centrapalus > Centrapalus pauciflorus. Next base: position 13,877 of record JAANYP010004276.1, read on the forward strand.
GTTAGTTATCACGGGGAACCCAAGCCATGACTGACTTGGTAATACCATTCTCGTCCACATACGTGAACTCTTTCAAGTACCCATCTCGCCGTTCAGGTGACTTGGACCTTTGAACTGAATTCTGTTGTGGTGCCGAGTGATTTAAGTTCACTCTTTGCCTTGGTGTAGGCATTTGTTGTGGAGCTCTAGAATAATTCCTATTATATGCCATTTCTGACTGTGATCCCTGAGCTCTTACCGGTGCATACTGTCTAACTGGAGTATGAGACCTAACTGGAGTGTGTGACCTGCTAGGTGTGGTGCTCCTATAGACTTGTTGTGGTGCTGACCTAGATTGATTATTGACACGATTCGGTGAATTTGTCCTAATCACTTCCTTTGGTCCAACCTTAACCGGTGTGTTTTTCACAACTTGTTTGGCTGCGGCCTGCACAGTTTTCTCGGTAGGTTGAGAACTACTGCTGCTTGCCACACTGGGTGAGGGCTTAACAGGTGTTGGGTTCACTGTCTTAGGGGTAACATCTGCTTTCCTAAGTGGACAGTGAGAAGCAACATGCCCTTTTGCGTGACATCTAAAGCAAGACATCTTATCCATGGACTTTTTGGTTGTTCCCTTAGATCTAGGTGTCTCACTAGTGTCTACTTCCTTTGGTACATCTACAGTGTCTGTCTCTTCGACCTGGTCAGCCCATGAAATTTTCTGTTTCCCTGCAGGTGTTTCACTGGAGGAAGACACAAATTTCACTTTTTTGACCTTGACGGTTGAGTCAACCACCTGAGGTGTATTTTCAACTGTAGGCTCTGGTGTCGGTTCAGGTAGGGCCTCTAAGTCTACAGACTTGGCAGTTTTCTCCTGAGGCTGAGGCACATAATTAGCATTGAAAGGTGGAGGAATTTCGTGAAAACCTAGACCTACAGGCTTCTTAGACTGTCTTTGGGCATCTAAGACTTTTCCTAGATTTAGGTTCGAATTCCTAAACTTTTCCAGCTTACTATTTGCCTCTGCTACCTTAACCTTGGTCTCGGCTAGCTCTATATCCTTGTCCTTAAGACTTTTAGTTAAGGCCTCTACGTGCTCATACATTAGTTCTATCCTAACACACTGCTCGCTGAGTTTGTCTTTTAAAACTACCACGTCTTGAGCATCAGCCTTAAGCTTTTCTTTTAAATCTTGCTTTATATCATTTAGACTAGCGTTTTCTATTTTTAAGTTATCATTTTGAGCAGATATGGTTTTATGTGATTCTAAGACTAGATTTAATCTATCATTAGAAGTAGCACACAAAGCACATAATTCTGAAAATAGAGAATAAGAAAGACTAACCTTAGAGTTATCAGATTCCACGTTGGCCATCTGAGCAGCAAACTCCAGCACGGTCTGATCATTCGCCTTCTCTACCCACATCGGACTGCTGTCCCGTGTGGTCTGCTCGTCTTCGTCACAACTGTGACACCCTTGCCACATTAACCACCAATTACCATTCACCCAGGATTAATCACCAACAAACACATAACATAATGATCTGATAGCTTAATAATAGCGCGGAAGCATTAAAGTACATAAATTTAAAGTATTACAACTGAATCTAACACCCTACGGTGCTACAAGGTTACATGTCTAAGTCTACATACTCAAACATTTTACATTATCCCAAATTTATTACAACAATAATTCCATAATCCAAATACCAAAGAAAACGGTAGAAATCTTCAATCACTTCAATAGATTTCCTAGCTAGATGGTCCCGCAGCGGATTTCCCTTTTCCTGTAAAAAATATAACAACTGAAAGGGTAAGCTAAAGCTTAGTGAATACCAGTTGATTTTACACATTCTACAAATCATTATGATGCCACCCAGGGTAACCGCGGTAACACATACCGTATACCCCACACGTACTCCAAGTACGCAAACCTGAGCCGCAGCTCCTTCGAGCTGACACTCGACATAAGAACAACCAACCATCTGAGGCAGACATTACATCGGGGATGACCTACTGTCTATCCTGACCACAGAGGTGTCAAACTCTTGGTCATATAGCACAGTAACATCAGAGTACAGATGCGACCACGCAGGTCCATCGAAAAGATGCACAACAAATGAACGGACATGCAACAATTATGAATGTGCATCAACATAAACGCATGTTAGTAGAATGCCAAACGAACATGAAACAACATGCCTCAGCAGGCAATGCAAACATAATGCAGATGCAGCAATGTTAAAATCAAAGGTACTCACAGTGGGTGCGTTATTATCTTTATTCAAATTTTATTTCTCCTCGGGCTTTCAACCGGATCAACCAAGTACCCCACTGTGGGTTAAACAACTCCACAAGGGACCTGTAAGTCATTTGTAACAACACATCATGTTAATATCTTGTTTCTCTCCATAAAACTTAATTTTATAAGTTTTTTTTTTTTTACCATTTTTGATCCTAAATTCGGATCTGTGTCCGAATTCGGATCCCACCCGAATTCGGACCCCAGTTCGGATCCCACATGATTCCCAATTCGATCCATATATATATAAGTCCCAATTTCGGATTCTTTGTAAATTCGGACCAATACAATTTCGGATAATGGTCAAATTCGGACCATTAATTAGAATCGAACCACATGTTAACTTCGGACCACATCCGAATTCGGTCCTCAACCGAATTCGGACCCCATCCTAAATTCAAACGCTTAGAATATTTTTGCCATATAAATTTTCCAGAATTCCGGACCTCATCCTAAGTTCGAAGATGTCCGAATTCGGATCAGATCCGAGTTCATCAAGGATCCGAATTCGGACCTTCTGATGTTCAAACTTGTGCAGTTTTATTATTTCCAGATTTTAATCCAAGTCCTTTTTGGTACTAATTCAATACATGAAATAAATTATACCAACTAAAATACACTTAATTTCAACCACTTTAACACTAACATTAACCTCTTTCATGCACCAAATCACACCCTTTATAACCGTTTTTCTTTATTTTCGAACACACACTAAAACACACACTAAAACACACACTAAATGCTCAAATCCATACTTTCAGTTCGAATCAGGGGCTGAAATTTTGTACATAGCATCATAAATACTCGATTTAAACTAATCCACAATAAAATCATACATGCATCCATGATTGAATCTCCAAATCAAATTTTCGGTTCATATAAAAACCGAACCAAATATTCCCACAAATCGAATTTTAAAGAGATATTTACCTTAATTCGGTGATTGCAGATGTTATAATTCCTTCCTAACAATCTTGTTTCAGATTTTCAGCTTCCAAATCCAAGTTTTGAGGTTCTTCGATTGTAGAGAGAGAGAGCCGAGAGAGAGATTTCTAGAGAGAGAAATGGCTTGGTGAAATTGAAAGACAAATTTGTCTTTCATTCCTTTTTATTCATCACTTTAATCTTTTGGCACATTTAACCCCTCAACTCATCCGGTTCCATAAATACTGATTATGATTATATAAATAAAGAATCCATCTTTATTTATTATCCTTAATATTTAAATAATTATATTCACTTAATAATTTAAAATTCTAAATATCCAAATAATTCAACAAACTTTATAATTAATCCAAATTCCGTACCAACTTTCATAATCCAAGTACATAAACATTCTTAAAAATTTAACTTAATACAAAAACTCAATCTAATTATCCCAATTACAATAAATTAAATCCGAGGATGTTACAGCATGGGCTCCACCACGCTCAACTTCGTCCTCGAAGTTACTCGGATTCGAACAATTTCGGATACTTCTTCAACATCTCTGACTTAGGCTCCCAAGTATGATTCTCTCCTTTGTGATGCTTCCAACGTACAAGCACCATCTCAATTTCTTTGCTTCTCAACTTCTTTACTTTCGCATCTAACACACACTCCGGCTCTTCAACATACCGGAGCCTTTCGTCAATCTTTAGCTCGGTGTGATCAGCCCAATCCTCGTTTTCGGTTGTAAACGACTTTCTAAGGTTCCCCACATGGAACACCGGATGTATGCCCGACATTTCTTCAGGTAACTCCAAACGATACGATTGATTTCCTATTCTCTCAGTAATCCTGAATGGTCCGACGAATCTCGGAGCCAACTTTCCTCTTTTTACAAAACGGGTAACACCTCTCATAGGTGAAACCTTCAAATAAACCCAATCATTTACATCGAAACTGATTGGCTTGTGCCTCCTGTCGTAATAACTTTTCTGGCGATCCTGGGCCGCCTTCATATTCTGTCGCACCAACTGAATCTTTTCATTCGTTTCTTGTAGTAATGCCGGCCCAGCAATCGGCGTTTCACCGGTTTCCCTCCAACATGTAGGAGTCCTACATCTTCTCCCATACAATGCCTCAAACGGCGCTTTCTTGATCGTCGCGTGGTAACTGTTGTTATATGAAAACTCGATCAGTGGCAAATGATCGTCCCAATTGCCACCGAGGTCTAACACACACGACCGCATCATATCTTCGAGTGTTAGGATGGTCCTTTCACTTTGACCATCGGTTTGCGGTCGGTAAGCCGTACTCATAGCAATCCTCGATCCTAACCCTTCTTGTAATGCCGACCAAAAGTTGGAAGTAAATCGGCTGTCCCGGTCCGATACAATAGACTTTGGCACCCCGTGTCTAGAAACTATCTCAGCCACATAGATCTGTGCTAACCTTTCCAGAGAATATCCTTCCCGAATCGGAATAAAGTGTGCGGACTTAGTTAACCTATCGACTATCACCCAAACTGCATCGTGTTGACGCCTAGTCTTCGGCAACTTTGTAACAAAATCCATCGTTATGTGTTCCCACTTCCATTCCGGAACGGGAAGCGGTTGCAAACTACCGTATGGTTGCTGGTGTTCGGCTTTCACTAACCGACAAGTTCGGCATCTCTCCACGTACTGTCCGATATCTTTCTTTAATCCGGGCCACCAGAAGTCTGCTTTCAGCTCGTTGTACATCTTTGTGCTCCCGGGATGTACAGAAAACTTTGACTGATGAGCTTCTTCTATTATCACATTTCTCATGCCTCCATACTTTGGCACCCAGATTCTTCCGTAAACTCCTTTCAGACCCGATTCGCTCGTTTCCATATTCTTGATCTGTGCCCTTATATCCTCAGCAACAACATTCTCGTCTTTCGAGGCTTCCTCTTGAGCGGCCTTGACATCATCAATAATAGTGGATGTTAACATAGTAGATGTCAACATGTAACAACAATCCTTAGTATATGCTTTGCGGCTCAAAGCATCGGCTACCACGTTAGCCTTTCCAGGATGGTAAAGGATTTCACAGTCATAATCCTTTATTAGCTCCATCGAACGTCTCTGTCTCATGTTAAGTTCTTTCTGGCTGAAAATGTATTTCAGGCTCTTATGATCCGTGTATAACTGACACTTAGTCCCATATAGATAGTGCCTCCACAATTTTAACGCAAACGTAACTGCAGTCAGCTCCAAGTCATGAGTCGAGTAGTTCTTTTCGTGCTGCTTTAATTGTCTCGAAGCATAAGCTATAACTTTTCCACGTTGCATCAATACCGCACCAAGTCCCAACCTCGAAGCATCCGTGTATACCACAAAGTCCTCATTACCCTCTGGTAGGGCAAGTATCGGTGCTTCACTTAACGTCTTTTTCAAAATATCAAACGCCTCCTGCTGCACAGTTTCCCATACAAACGGTGCATTCTTCTTTGTTAACATCGTTAAAGGGACTGCAATCTTTGAAAAGTCCTTAATGAATCTCCTATAATAGCCTGCCAGCCCAAGGAAACTTCTGACTTCCGTAGCTGAGCGAGGCGGCTCCCAATTCCTTACCGCTTCTACCTTAGCCGGATCTACAGAAATTCCGGCCCCCGATATCACATGCCCTAAAAATTGAATCTGTTGCAGCCAAAACTCACATTTTGAGAACTTGGCATACAACCTTTCCTTTCTTAACAATTCCAATAACTCTTTTAGATGATCAGCGTGTTCGGCTTCAGACTTTGAATACACCAAAATGTCATCTATAAAAACAATTACCGACTTGTCCAACATCGGTCTGCAAACTCGGTTCATCAAATCCATAAAGACAGCCGGGGCATTGGTTAACCCGAAAGGCATAACCAAGAACTCGTAATGCCCGTAACGTGTCCTAAAAGCTGTTTTAGGCACATCTTCCTCTCTAACTTTTAACTGATGATATCCCGACCTCAAGTCAATCTTAGAAAACACACAAGCTCCATGTAACTGGTCAAACAAGTCATCTATCCGCGGCAGCGGATACTTGTTCTTAATTGTCAATTTATTCAGCTCCCGGTAATCGATGCACATCCTCATGGTGCCATCTTTCTTTTTCACAAATAAAACAGGGGCTCCCCACGGCGATGAACTTGGTCGAATAAAACCCTTGTCTAACAATCCTGGAGTTGTGTCATCATCTCTTTCATCTCGGTTGGGGCAAGGCGATAAGGAGAACGAGTTACCGGTGCAGCTCCAGGGATCAGATCAATTCTAAATTCCACTTGTCTCTCAGGCGGCACGCCAGACAAGTCTTCCGGAAACACATCCGGGAATTGTGAAACAACAGGCACATCGGCCAACGTCTTCTTCTCAGCCTTGGCATCTATAGCATATGCCAGGTAGGCGTCACATCCCTTTGCAACAAGCTTTCGAGCTTTTGCAACAGTCAACAAACACAGATCTCCACTTCTCCTATCCCCATAAATACAGATCTCACGCCCCTCCGGAGTAGTTATCTTGATCATACGCTTCTTACACACTATATGGGCTTCATTCTCTATCAACCAATCCATCCCGATAATCACATCAAATTCACTAAACTCGATCGGAATCAAGTCCAAATTGAAGACTACATCTTCAATCACTAAAGTGCAGTTTCGGTATACATGATCTACTTTAACTAGAGTATTACTAGCAGTTTCAATATCTAGTACAGCAGATAGCTTAGACAATGGCATGGCAAGTTGTTGTGCAAACATAGTAGATACAAACGACCTATTGGCACCCGAGTCAAATAATACTCTTGCAGGTAAAGAGTTTACAATAAACATACCCGTGACCACCTCCGGGTTTTCCCTAGCCTCTTCTGCAGTAATTTGAAAGGCACGAGCCGGTGCCCTTTGTGACTGACCCCGACCTCGGTTAACTGAACCGCCGCTTGAACCTCCTGAAGATCGTGTTGATGTTGGAGCAGCAACTGCTGGGGTATTCTTTCGACAATTCCGACTATAGTGCCCCCATACTCCACACTTATGGCAAGCATCAGATCTCCGTGGGCATTCATTTTGAAAGTGGCCCAACTCTCCGCAGCAGAAACACGCACGCCCGTTGGTGCACTTGCCGAAGTGTTCCAGATGACACTTGTTACAATACTGCGGTTCGGTGTTGATAGAGTAAGCACGTGCGCGACCAGAAGAACTAGACTGTCGGCGATAAGACTGTTGCGGCGAGTACTGAGATGATCGTGAAGAACCAGAATAACCTCCTTCGCGTTGGCGTTTCGGTGGTGAAGGTTGAGTTGGGTTGACTGAAGCAGCAGCGGACCCCATCACGTATCCCGACATACTTAGAATTTGTTCCACATTTCTGGCGGCTTCCAATAGACCAGCAAATGTGGGGTAGCGTACATTGCTCATCACCCTTCGAATCTCCAAATCAAGACCAGCCTCAAACCTGGTCACTTTCCTCTCCTCGGTATCCACTTGATGAGGCGCGAACAAACTCAGCCTCGTAAACTCTACAGCGTACTGGGACACAGACTTAGTCCCCTGAATCAGCGTCATGAACTTAGCTTCAAGTCTTCGGCGCTCATCGGCCGGGCAGTACTGCTGAGTGAAGATATCAGTAAACTCAGCCCATTTCATTACAGCAACCTTCTCCATTGTTAGTGCATTCACCATCGAGTTCCACCACATTATTGCGTCTTTGGTGAACATGGCAGTAGCGAATCGGACCATATCCTTCTCAGCACAATCGCTGATTCGGAAAGTCCTTTCTGTAGCTGTTATCCACTCCAGTGCAGTAACAGCATCACCCAACCCAGTAAACTCAACGGCTCCATTTCCCTTAAAGTCCTTGAAACGGCAACCCCTGGGCTTATTTGATGACCCAGTGTTGTCACCTTGCTCGTCATCGTTTCCCTCTCTTTCCTTATTCTTTCTCTTATCTTCTCTTCGTTTAGCTTCGGCCTCATCTCGAGCCCGAAACTGGTCCTGAATCATCCGATTTTGCTCAGCCATCATGGCTAGCATCATTTCTCTCGTCTCTTCTGGTGTCATTCCTCCTCCAGACATGTTCTGAAATATGAAACATATAACTTATTTAGTAACATGTCATTTATTTATAGACACCACCCAATTGTCCCGTATGATAGTCAATATTCTTATGATTACTAGATCGTAACCTATCTTAGTTCAGATCATTACTTAGTATCACTACATGTCAACACTTAATGTTTGAGACCAAGACCTCACGGACACTTGAATCTCAAACTACTGCTCTGATACCATACGCTGTGACACCCTTGCCACATTAACCACCAATTACCATTCACCCAGGATTAATCACCAACAAACACATAACATAATGATCTGATAGCTTAATAATAGCGCGGAAGCATTAAAGTACATAAATTTAAAGTATTACAACTGAATCTAACACCCTACGGTGCTACAAGGTTACATGTCTAAGTCTACATACTCAAACATTTTACATTATCCCAAATTTATTACAACAATAATTCCATAATCCAAATACCAAAGAAAACGGTAGAAATCTTCAATCACTTCAATAGATTTCCTAGCTAGATGGTCCCGCAGCGGATTTCCCTTTTCCTGTAAAAAAAATATAACAACTGAAAGGGTAAGCTAAAGCTTAGTGAATACCAGTTGATTTTACACATTCTACAAATCATTATGATGCCACCCAGGGTAACCGCGGTAACACATACCGTATACCCCACACGTACTCCAAGTACGCAAACCCGAGCCGCAGCTCCTTCGAGCTGACACTCGGCATAAGAACAACCAACCATCTGAGGCAGACATTACATCGGGGATGACCTACTGTCTATCCTGACCACAGAGGTGTCAAACTCTTGGTCATATAGCACAGTAACATCAGAGTACAGATGCGACCACGCAGGTCCATCGAAAAGATGCACAACAAATGAACGGACATGCAACAAATATGAATGTGCATCAACATAAACGCATGTTAGTAGAATGCCAAACGAACATGAAACAACATGCCTCAGCAGGCAATGCAAACATAATGCAGATGCAGCAATGTTAAAATCAAAGGTACTCACAGTGGGTGCGTTATTATCTTTATTCAAATTTTATTTCTCCTCGGGCTTTCAACCGGATCAACCAAGTACCCCACTGTGGGTTAAACAACTCCACAAGGGACCTGTAAGTCATTTGTAACAACACATCATGTTAATATCTTGTTTCTCTCCATAAAACTTAATTTTATAAGTTTTTTTTTTTTTTTTACCATTTTTGATCCTAAATTCGGATCTGTGTCCGAATTCGGATCCCACCCGAATTCGGACCCCAGTTCGGATCCCACATGATTCCCAATTCGATCCATATATATATAAGTCCCAATTTCGGATTCTTTGTAAATTCGGACCAATACAATTTCGGATAATGGTCAAATTCGGACCATTAATTAGAATCGAACCACATGTTAACTTCGGACCACATCCGAATTCGGTCCTCAACCGAATTCGGACCCCATCCTAAATTCAAACGCTTAGAATATTTTTGCCATATAAATTTTCCAGAATTCCGGACCTCATCCTAAGTTCGAAGATGTCCGAATTCGGATCAGATCCGAGTTCATCAAGGATCCGAATTCGGACCTTCTGATGTTCAAACTTGTGCAGTTTTATTATTTCCAGATTTTAATCCAAGTCCTTTTTGGTACTAATTCAATACATGAAATAAATTATACCAACTAAAATACACTTAATTTCAACCACTTTAACACTAACATTAACCTCTTTCATGCACCAAATCACACCCTTTATAACCGTTTTTCTTTATTTTCGAACACACACTAAAACACACACTAAATGCTCAAATCCATACTTTCAGTTCGAATCAGGGGCTGAAATTTTGTACATAGCATCATAAATACTCGATTTAAACTAATCCACAATAAAATCATACATGCATCCATGATTGAATCTCCAAATCAAATTTTCGGTTCATATAAAAACCGAACCAAATATTCCCACAAATCGAATTTTAAAGAGATATTTACCTTAATTCGGTGATTGCAGATATTATAATTCCTTCCTAACAATCTTGTTTCAGATTTTCAGCTTCCAAATCCAAGTTTTGAGGTTCTTCGATTGTAGAGAGAGAGAGCCGAGAGAGAGATTTCTAGAGAGAGAAATGGCTTGGTGAAATTGAAAGACAAATTTGTCTTTCATTCCTTTTTATTCATCACTTTAATCTTTTGGCACATTTAACCCCTCAACTCATCCGGTTCCATAAATACTGATTATGATTATATAAATAAAGAATCCATCTTTATTTATTATCCTTAATATTTAAATAATTATATTCACTTAATAATTTAAAATTCTAAATATCCAAATAATTCAACAAACTTTATAATTAATCCAAATTCCGTACCAACTTTCATAATCCAAGTACATAAACATTCTTAAAAATTTAACTTAATACAAAAACTCAATCTAATTATCCCAATTACAATAAATTAAATCCGAGGATGTTACAACAACCATTCTCAGTAACTTCAGCCATGAAAGCTCTAGCATTGGACTCAGGATGTGAACTCCAGTCATTGGTACCATCTAGCTGTCTGTCAGATGTGACATTGGATAGTAGACCCGCTAGATTGGCTTGACCAGATGAGGAACTCGGAAGGTATCTTTGTTGGGACTGATTTTGGTACTGTCCTTGATGCTGACTCTGTCCTTGGTATGACTCTACCTTCGGTCTTTGACACTCCCTGGCGAAGTGTCCCAATCCCTGACAGTTGTAGCATTTGACCTTAGACTTATCAAATCCTATCCCTTTGTTGTTCATTTGCAGATTCCTCCCAGTTCGCTTGATGAATCTTTTTACCCTCTGGGTCACCATGGCCAGTTGCCACTTAAGATCCATTTCCTCTAAGTCATCAGGGTCGACCTGATCGTAATCTTCATCCCATAGAGCTGGGTCATTGATTTTCCCTTGAACACAATTTCCATAAGCTGCCACAAAGGAAGCAAGCAGATTCAAATGTTCTTCTGCGGACTTTGCGCTCATCGGCATCTTCGAATAGCTCTGACTTGTCGGTGCCTGATGGACTTGAGGTTGCGGTTCTTCCGATCTTCCTAACCCTAAGAACGCGCGATTCAGTGAGTCTTCGGACTCTGGTGGCGATGACGTTTCTCCGGTGAAAAACGCTGTAGCACTTTTCGGTTCAGCTGTCACTGATGATTTAGATGTCTTTCCAAAATACATTGCCGGATTCTGGACTTGCTCGTAATCAGTCTCAGCCTTAATCATCTCGAAGTGATATGCCCTCAACGTTCCCACAATGTCATCAAGTGATTGAGCATAATATTTGTCCTCATTCAGCTTAATCATTGCCACGTACATAGCCCATTTGGCTGGTAGGGCATCAAGAAGCTTGTTGTTCTTGTCAGTGTCCGAATACTCAATTCCATGACTTTCAAGTTCCGTTATCAGATGATAGAACCTTGTGATAATATCATCCAACTGTTCATCCTTAATTGCCTTGAAAATCGCAAACTGTTGGGTCAACAGCTCTCTACGCTTTCTACGCACCCGAGGATTACCTTCACACCTTTTCTGGAGAGACTCCCAAAGTTCCTTTGACGTCCTTTGAGTCCGAAATGTGTGTAAAATATCTTGAGGTAAAGCCATACGGATTATGGGGAAAGCTTTGTTTTCAGCTTCAAATAGTTTCTTGTCATCCTCTTTCATCATCTGATATGACAAGACCTTTTGACGGCCTTCAACTTCAGATACTGGCGGAATGTACCCTTCATCTATGCACACCCACATGCGCATATCATTGAATCGTACAAAATCTGTAAATCTGTCCTTCCACCAGTAATAGTCCTCAACTTTCATCAGCTTAGGCGGTGCATTTGCCTTTCCAACTTCGTGATCCATCTCAAGGAATTTCTGAAGATTTGACATCTTTTCTGAAACAAATTGAATTTGAACTTAATTAATTTAATACGAAACTGATTTAGACTAACTTATTCGAATCTAGATAGATTCGAAACTAATTAATATTAAATCTTTTGAGATTAAATTCGATTAAGTCTTAAAAGTCAATTAGATTCGAAATAATGTCAGATTCGAACAACTCCTTAGAATCGATGGTCCTTAGAATCGAAGGCTCAGCAGATTCGAATGTCAGCAGAATCGAAGCACAGAATCGAAACAGTACCAGACTCGAAATAAACTCGAAACACTATAGACTCGAGATCCAATTCGAATGAAGTAACAGATTCGAAACAAAGTAAACTCGAAACTCTCTGAAATTGACTCGAAAGGAGCGTATTTAGGTTAGACTCGAGACTAAAGTGAAACCCTAATTACCCCTATAGATTCGAGCGCCGCAAACTCGAAAAACGGCTAACACTTTGATTTTTTGACGTTTTACAGATTAAATCACTATTTTTCAAACGAAAAATAATAATTTCGATCAAAAACGTGAAAAACCACAAAGTGTTTCCCGAATATGAATTTGCTAAGCTCAGAAACACGTTTTTGAGAGCAAAACCGTCCAACTAGCGTCAAGAAACCTAGAATGTATCCGATGAACACGAAGAACACCAAGAACACTCCGTAGGCTCTGATACCACTTGTAAGGTCTACCACTATATGAGATCTATCTAGACGCGGATCCGTGAACGAGTGCGGAATCCTCGTTGACGGTTAGACGGACAACTCTCAACCAACGGAACACGGAGACTATTAGACGCTGAACGAACGACACACGAACGATCCTACGAACTAATTCTCTCCGAAACGGCACTCACCTAGCTGATAAACTCGAGATCGCCTCTTGCTTAATTCCTCACGAATTCTGCAAAAAGTCCTCTAATTATTCGAGTCTATCCCTAATTATAGACCCTGATTCAAGTCTGTTGTGGGCCAAGCTCGAATCTGGCCCAAGGCCCATTCGAGTCTGTCCATATTGACAGTCTCGAATCTAGCCCATTCGAATCTAAGGTCTCATTCGAATCTATCTCAGATTCGAATGTATTCCCTTAAGTAATTCGAATCTAGCCAAAATACTTAAACTCTTAAGTGATAAAACTTATGATATTACCTTATGATTGATTTTATCTTTGAACTTTATGTTTGAACTTCTTGTAATACGTTACATCAAGTTCAAACATACAAACACTAATAAGCATCAATCATATATAATATATTTATAGGAAACACATGCTAAATCACAATGTAAGACCACTTAGACTGCTATCGTCACACGGGATGTACCAACAAAGGGAGATTTCAGCCGGGTAGTTCGAATAATCAGGCTAACATAGCTGGTCTGTTAACCAATGTCACATCTGACAGACAGCTCGATGGAACATATGACTGGAGCACACATCCAGAGTCTAACGCTAGAGCCTTCATGGCTGAAGTGACAGAGACTGGAAGTGCCGGAGCAGAGGAAGATGCAGAGGACAACAGCAAGAATGATATCTATCCTGTGCTAGTAGAGAAGTTAGAAGATCAGACAATTCTGGAGTTTGCAGCACAAATGGCAAACGTGGATTCAGCTCACACAAAGGTAACTCTAAACTCCTCTACATTCCGCAAGTTATGTGCTTTTATCAAGATCAAAATCACTACCTAAGATTAATAGGTTAGAATCAACCAGAGTATAAAACCAATAATCTTATACTGAATCAAAGTCCAATTAAGAAGTTTGCGGAATAACACTTAACTGTTTTAAGAAAAGCTTTCATAACAAATAACACATGAATATAATCAATAATCAAAGATCACTTGTATTGCCAAAACTCAATGATTACAATCACCTCTAATCTGTTTGATTAGACCAAGAACACAAATTGTTCTTAGGGTTTTACAACCTTAGAGGCTTATGAAAACTTAATCAGAAAAAGCAATTACAACTGAAAATAAACTTGTACGTGAAACATTACAATAGAAAACCTATTCTATGTATATATATAATGCCTTCTGATTTGTTTCCTTGAGGAACTCTGATTTCTCTGATAGTAGATATGCTTGAATCTTTGAATATATCTTTTCCTGAATTTCAGCACTTTCTGTTTATTGAGCTGTGGAGCAGCTTGAATTCTATCTGTTGAGCAGCTTGAGTTTGAACACTGGCAGCTTTAACTTTTGAACTAACAGCTCGAACTTCATCAACTAGCAGCTTGAACTTTGCACAGAAAATCAACTAAGAGTTTGAGAAATCTAACTAACAGCTTGACATACTTAGAATATTTCCTAATAATCTCCCTCTAACTTAAATTCTTTACACAAGACTTTAAGTTTCTATACAAATAAGGAAATAAAACAAAGTAAAACTGTTATCTACAAACTAAGGCATCCAAAAACTTACAATTGTGAAAGTTTCTGAGTAATTGCCTTCAAAAATTCTCTTTTCAATTCTTCTCTATCACAGTATATCTTCACTGAGCTCATTTACAGTAGCCATGTCGTACGAAATCGAACATGTGATAGCAGATTCGTGTAGTATTCTCTGAGATCTTTCCAACGATATACAAAACTCAAGAATCGGCCGGTCGGTTTGGGAGATAAATTAGAGAGAAGTAGAGAGAGAGTAAAAGTGATTAAATAAATCATAAATCTCGTTTATATACTTCATCTAGTTATATTTGCTACTTAACCCGCTATTACTTTTGTATATTATATCTCTTTTATTTAATTATCTTTAATAACTTATTAATTCATAATTTAAATATTTATATAATTTAATTAAATAATTCATAACTTAATTAAATTATATTTCAAATAATGTAACATAATTACATTATTGGTTCAAATACTGAATTTTATGACTAGATCAAAAGTTAGGTTGTTACACATGCTCTTGGAAGATCAAAGAATTCAAAATTGAAGAACATACTGGATCCATTTGTAAATTTGAGTCTGTATGTCTTTGATTTCACATACAGATCCACATTTGCAATCTTCATCTCTTGGCATCTTCTATATCTTTTCTGATGGACTGTGGATCAAAAATGCTCTTCAAATCCTTTATAGCCTGCTTGACCTGGAGAAGTGAAGACCTAGATTGACTCACAGTTCCAATATGGTGCATTCTAGTGAGTTCATCCCTGGTCATCCCTTGAACTAGGTGCACTATACTCTTGTATTCATCCTCAGGACCAGCTTCTCTTCTGACTACAAAGTGATATTTTAAATCAATGTCATCCATTGACTTAGCATACCAGTATATAATAGGCGGTTTTGAGAAGTCATGCTGATCGAGGGTCTTTTCAATCTCCATCACCTTTTGAAGCTGATGCTCAAATAACACCTTTTTCACCTGATCAAGCTTTGCTTGTGAAATGACTTCTGATTGAGAATTAGTAGCAACAACTTGAACAGGAGGAGAAGGATCTTTGACACTAGCTTGAACTGGCTCTTGTTGGCTTTGGACCTGATGGGAGACTTTGGCTATCTTTCGTTTTTCCATTTCTTTGTCATGAATTTCTTGCAGCCTTTCTGTGCTCCATGACTGAGCCATCTTCTTTGGAAACCCAACTGAATAAGCAAAATTTATCAAAAAATTTCTGTGCTCTGCCTTTGAATGCCCTGTTGGCATTTTCCTTTTCTTCTCATTCTATTTGACCACAAACCCTCTTAGGTAATCACCTAAGGTTTCATCATCTTGCATTGGAGTATGGGTTTGCTGGTCCAAGAGTTCATCCTGTTCCTCTGCCAATTGTCTGGCAAAATTCAGCATGATGAGCAACCTGGGCTTCTTTAGATGAAAATTTATGCTTTGGAGATTCTATAAGTATGCCCTTGCCCTTATCTTTGGTTGTAGAAGTTGTAGCTTGGACTGTACTGACAGGAGCTTGAATACCTTCTCGGATAACAACTCCAGTTGTTCTTATGGGAGCAGCTAGAGTTTCTAGGCTAACAGCTTGAGTAGCTGTTGGGACTATTAGCCTAGAATCTGGGACTGTTTGAACAGGAGTTGAAGCTGTTTGGACTGAACTAGGGATCTCCTGATTCTCCCCCTTTTTGGATGCATTGGTTTGGCCAGGAGGACCTACAACCTTTGCCATTAGGGTTCGAATCATCTTCTCAAGCTGAATTATCTTGTTGCCACAGAGAGTGAACCCCTGATGAAAATAATCCATTCTCTGATTCTGAGCTGCTACTGTCTGTTGGAGTGATAGGATTTGTGCCCCCTGTGCAGCAATAATGGACTGGTAATGTTCCAATACTGCCACAACAGGTTTCAGTTGAGGATCCGTTAATATCATAAGTTGTAGACTTGCCTCAAGATCAGCAAATGAGTGTGGTGCTTGTGATCTATCACTGGCAGGAATTCCAGAAGTAGAAACATCTGGGCCCCTCTGTTCTTGATACTGGGGACTTCCAGAAGGTGCTTGCACACCCTCTGTTGCCATGGGTGTGGTCTTATTGATGTTGACACTGTCCTGTGCCTCTTGTGCAGAGACATCAGTAGTGTCAGCCACAGAACCCATATGGACATCCACTGTTGGGATGGCCACCTCCAAATTGAGGATGCGAGTGTCCTTAGTGGGTGCCCTCTTGATATTCTGTGTAGAAGTGTCCTCCTGCACATGGATATTTGGCTCTTGTATTTGGGCTGAGGAGGAAGGAGCTCCTGAATCCCTTTTTCTTTTGTATAGTATAAGTGGGGATGTGGGTTTGATAGAAGGAGAAGAGGGAGTATTTGTATCATGAGGAGTGGGTTGGGGTCCTGTGGGTGAAGCAGTGATGGAAGGCTGAGCCTGCTCAGGACCCTCTCCTCTGTTAAGTGGATTGATGCCCAACATTGCAGAGGGCAATGGGACATCTATACTCAAAAAATTGGCACTAGATTTTAAAAGACGTGTAATTCAAGGTAAAGAGTGTCTGTGGGAAACATGAATCCTTTTATGTACATTGAAATTATTGCAAGTTCTTGCAATTATTTCAGCCAAAAATCGAGGATACATCAAAAATTTCCCACTCTTTAAGGCATGATGCCTTAACATACCCTGAAAAATCATATTTGAAAACTTGAACTGTTGGCCCGTAGATAAACACACTAAGGCAGTGGCTATATTAGAAGAAAATTATGACCAACCAGTTCTTTTAGGGCTTATGCATTGTAGGATAATATGTATAAGATATTTCCACTTAGGGGCAAACTGAGTTTTAAAGAATGTATAAGAATCAGTAGGGCCCCTATACCCTATAGCAAACAGGCCTTCATGTAAGGCAGTAAGGGATAGATCAGAAATACCTGTGGCATCTTGAAGATGCAAGTGTTGGCGGATGATGTCCTCAGTGATGGTGACAGTGTTGCCATCGATTTTGGAAGTCAAAGAAGTGACTCCGTTGATGGTTAGGACAGAGGCATGTTTCCAAAACTGTTCTATATGTAATGTGTAGATGGTGGGATTGATTGTGAGGGCATGATGGATATGGGAACTTCGAAGGAAGTCCATCATGTCATGGATTGGTTGAAGGTCAGTGTGTTTGAGAGAATAAGGAAGACAGTTATGTTCTTTGACAAACTCCATTGACGATCAGTCGATGAGTTAGGGTTTCAGAGAAGTGTGTGTGAATCGTTCAGAGAGAAAAGAAGGTCGTGGAAGATATTTTGCAACTGGTAGTTACAATTGAACGATACTGGGACCTTTAAAGGTTTGGGGGTTTCAAAAATATCTAATCTCCCGCACACACTTATAGGAAGTTACCAAATTACCCTGCATACTTTGACAGATCAAGTGAAACAACTAACAGTCCGAGTAAAATGAACTAGCAGCTTGAGAAAGGACTCAAGCTGTTAGTTGAAAAGAAGCATATTCTAATGAAACAGTGTCTCCCCCTTAAATAAGCATATGAAATAAACATATTTTTCATAAAATAAGAGAGAATGAAGAAAAACAAATTAATCCATATTAACCATGCCAATATTTGATACTAGAAAGGTGAATCCTCCTACATCAAATGGTTTTGTCTATATGCTTGGTTTTGGGAAATTTCACTGGATTTTGTACAATGCTTATTGCACTTGAGTTGTCAATGTAAATAGGAGTGGATAGGAAATTCATACCATAGTCTCTCAGTTGATTCTGAATCCACATCACTTGGGAACAGCAGTTTGTAGCTGCTACATATTCTGCTTCAGTGGATGAGGTGGAGACAGTTGTTTGCTTTTTGCACTGCCAAGAGACCAGTCTTGCTCCTAGATATTGACATCCACCAGTTGTGGACGTTCTGTCAATGTTGCATCCTCCATAATCACTGTCAGAATAGGCTGTTAGTTCAAGAGGAGAGTCATTAGGATACCAGAGGCCCAAATGTGGTTGGCCTTTGAGATATATAAAGATTCTCTTAACAACAAATAGGTGTGAGTCCTTTGGAGCACATTGAAACCTGGCACAAACACAAACAACAAACATTATATCAGGTCTAGAAGATGTGAGGTACATAAGTGAACCTATCAAGGATCTGTATAGATGAATGTCCACATCTACTCCATCTTTGTCTGCATCAAGCTGCTTGTGAGTGTCCATTGGAGTACTAGCAACTTTGGTATCTTTGTAACCAAACTTTTCTACTATGTCTTTAACATACTTTGATTGACTTATGAAAAGTCCTGTGGGCTTCTGCTTGACCTACAATCCTAGAAAGAAGGTGAGTTCTCTCATTGAACTCATTTGAAACTTTTTGTGCATCAATGCCTCAAATTCTTTGCATAGACTATCATTAGTAGACCCAAAGATAATATCATCAACATAGATTTGAACAAGCAGAATCTCAGATTTGATAGACTTTGTGAACAATGTTTTGTCCAGAGTACCTCTCTTGAAGCCATTCTGTAGAAGGTATGATGACAGAGTGTCATACCATGCTCTAGGGGCTTGATGGAGTCCATAGAGGGCTTTGTCTAATTTGAAGACTCTGTCTGGATACTTGTAGTCCTCAAATTTAGGAGGTTGACACACATAGACCTCTTCTTCAATTGTGCCATACAGGATAGCAGACTTCACATCCATTTGATACACTATAAACCCTTTGAAGCTTGCATAAGCTAGGAACAGTCTGATGGCTTCTATTCTTGCTACCGGGGCAAAGACATCATCATAATCTATTCCTTCTTCTTGAGTGTATCCCTGTGCTACCAATCTTGCTTTGTTTTTGATGACTATCCCTCTCTCATCCTTCTTGTTTCTGAACACCCATCTTGTACCAATTGCTCTCTTTCCTTTAAGAAGATCAACTAAAGTCCACACATTCTGAATCTTGAATTGCAGAAGTTCTTCCTGCATTGCTTAAATCCAAGATGGATCTTTCAAAGCCTCAGATGCCTTCTTAGGTTCTAATTGTGACATGAAACATGCATGTTCAAAGGCAGCTAGACTGAATTCAGGAACTGCTGATTCCGCATTAGTAGACTCCTTATGAACCATTGTCCTTGTCTGCACAGGAGTGCGTGGATCACCCATTATCTGATTGAGAGGGTGATACTTGTGAACTCTGAGTGTTTGCTCTCTGTCTGTCTGAAAGGAAGTTCCTAGATTTGTATCATCTCCTTCAGGACCACTTGATGGTTTAGCTTCAGGAACAGCTTGACTAGAAGATGGGACTGTTTCCCTTTGTGATGGAGTTGTTCCTTCAGGACTTGGGATTGGCAATTAATAATTTGCATTTGAATCATGTTGGGCATCCAGTACCCCTGGTGAATCACAAGATAGAAGTGGTAGAACAGTATACTCATCCCAGTGAGCAGAATCTTCAACAGTCTGAAACTTTGTGCCAACAACTTGAACATTTGTGCTACCGGCATAAGAATTTGTGTTGGCAGCTTTAACCCTGTTTTCATCAGTTTCTGCAGTATACTCAACAAAGCTCAGAGAATTTGTTAGTGAATTTAAATCAAACAACCAATCAGGACCAGTGCCTTTGATATTTGCAGTGTTTTCATTAAATGCAACATTGGCACTTTCTTCAATGGTTTAGACACACTGTTATATACTCTATAGGCTTTGCTTTGAGTGGAGTATCCTACAAAGAAACCTTCTTCAGCCTTACTTTCAAACTTTCCTAAATGGGTCTTAGTGTGAAGAATAGTGCATGAACATCCAAAAGACTTTAGAAAGGCTATTAAGGGAACTCTATGATGGAATAACTCATATGGAGTTTTTCCTTGTGATTGAACAACTTGAACCCTATTTAGAACATAACAAGCTGTATTGACTGCTTCTGCCCAAAAGGTCATTGGCAGTTTGGAATCAGCTAGCATGGTTCTAGCAGCCTCAATTAAAGTTCTGTTCTTTCTTTCACCTACACCATTTTGTTGTGGTGTTCTTCGTGCACTGTATTGCCTAGCAATGCCTTTAGACTCATAGAAACTGTTTAGGATATGATTTTTAAACTCAGTCCCATTGTCTGATCTTATCACCTTAGCTTTTAAGTTGGACTGGTTTTCTATATTAAGAATAAATGATTTAACTAGCTCAGCAGTTTCATCTTTAGTCCTAAGAAAGTATACCCATGTGAATCTGGTAAAATCATCAACAATGACTAAACAGTAAGCTCTTTTATTCAAACTCAAAACAGATGTTGGACCAAAAAGATCCATATGAATAAGATGAAGAGCAGATGAGATTGAATTTACTTCTTTGGTCTTATGAGAAGTTTTGTGTTGCTTGCCTTTAAGACATGCTACACAATGATCATCACAGATGAGCTCCTTTTGTGGTAAACCTCTTACCAAATTCTTTTTGACTAAAACATTCATAGACTTGAGTTCATGTGACACATCCTTCTGTGCCAAAGAGCAGACTCATTGGATGATGCTTTGGATATCAAACAGCTTACAGTACTTGTTTTGGATAAAAGATCTTTGTCCAAACAGTAGACATTGTCCTTTCTTGGTGTTCTAAGTAAAACAATATTTTCAGGAATTTTAAAATCTTTTGAAAGAACAATGCACTCAGAATCTGTGAATACAACAATATTTTGTTTATCACAAGTTTGAGACACACTTAATAGATTGTACTTCAGCTGTTCAACATACAACACATCATTGAAAAACATATTGCCTGCTTTGCCAGTACCTTTACCTGTGACCTTACCTCTCTTGGAATTTCCTCCAAATGCAACAAACCGTCCTTCAAAGCCTTTGAAATTTGACAAGCATTCAAAATCGCCTGTCATGTGCCTAGAGCATCCACTGTCCAAATGCCATCTTATTTTGTGTTGTGACCTGTGGGTGCCCTGCACAAATAAAAGCTTAGCTAGTAGTGGAGTAAACCCAAACCAAATTGGTTTTGGGTTTTCCTTGAGCATTGACATAACTAAACACTGTCTGTGACTTCTTATACTTAGTGAGATCCACTGGTGGATTCTGTGAAGAATATTTAGTTATGACATGAGGTATCCAGGTGTTCTTTCCGACCATTGTATTAACAGTCTCAGATGATCCATTACGAGTTCCGGTTGTAGACTTAACAGTTTGAACTGTCTTTTTGGTGCAGACAGCTGAGGTTTTGCACTACCAGTTCCAACTTTAGGCCTAGTAGTTTCAACATTTGCATCAACAGTTTGATCTGGGTTTTTTCCTTTAACACACCATATCAGTTTAAAACTTGATTTGGGCTTTGCCAAAACTTTTTTTTGGTGTGTACACTGGCGTTTGTTGACTTTTAAAAATCTGTGATCAACTGTTTTCTTTGGAACTGGTGTTACAGGAGGTTTGTCATTAGAATTCTTTGTGTTTTGAATAAATTTATGTTTCTAAGACACAGTCTGTTTTGCAACAGAAGGTTTATACAAACAATGTCTAGCCAAATGGTTTTTCCTGCCACAATGGAAACATCTTTTAACTGTTTTGATTGGAGAACCAGTTTTGTTGGACCATAGCTGGTTCTTGTTCCTTTGATTTCCCCTTACCTGCTGTTGTTTGGGAAACTTTTGGACACCATGCTTTTGGCATGTGCAAATTGGAACAGTCTTACCCCTTTTATTACCTTTTAAAGAAGATGCACTGTTACAGTTAGAAGGTACAGAAACATGTGGAGAAGCATTGCATAAACTCATCTTCTCTTTTCCTTTCTTACTGGGGGTAGGGGCTTCTAAAGGTGCACTCATTGTTTTGTGTTCTTTCTCAACTTCTTTGCACTCACAGTCTTCATTTGGAATCAGATCTTCTTTAGATACAGGACTGTTTTCAAGGATAGGATCTACAGTGGTCATAGACTCATCTAATGGTTCATTAACAAGTCTATCAGCAACTTCACTCAAGGGATGAATGTATTTGTTGTTATATGGAAGTGGAGTGGCTCTGTATCCTATACCTTCTTTGGGAATGAGCTGAGATTTTACCCTATCTTTAAATTGAACTTCCATTAGGTGTTCTAGCTTTTGATTTGCCAATTTGAAGTTTCCTAGATCTATATTGACAGATTCTATTTTCTTGTTACCTTCTAACACCTTTTGTTCAGCCTCATCTAATTTCTTATTTAGGGGACTCTATTTTCTTATTCAGCTTCTTTTTCTCCCACTCATGATATGTTCTATCATGTCCCATTTGAATCTCATTATCCTTATAGTCATTGATCTGTTTTTCAAGATCTTCTATGGCCTGCATGTACTCATATCTCCTTTCTTCCATCTTAGCTAGAGTTTTGCACATGCTCTCATTATGATCTTTGTACTTTTTAACCATATTTTTACATGTTTGAGAGCAGAGTTTAGCATTTACCTCAGATGGTAGTTCAGTGGAGGTGACATTTGATGTTTGTGCCATAAGAGCTTGATTTTGAAACTCTTCCTCTGTCTGATCACTCCAGTCAAACACATTGTCTTCTTGAGAAACAAGTGCTTGTGATGATGAAACTTGAGTTGTTTGCTGTGGTCTTGGTGGTTGCTGACCTTGAGATCTGCATTCTTTGGCAATGTGTCCAAGCTTGTAGCATTTAAAGCATTCAACTTTTGATTTATCAAATGCTGGTTTGCCTTCTGGTCTGGCTTGGAAGTTGCATCTGCCAGTTCTTTTCAGAAACCTTTTAGCCCTCATAGTCAGCATTGCATGCTGCCATTTCAAGTCCATCTCTTCTAGATCATCTGGATGGATTTGTTCTAAATCTTCAGCATTTAAAACAAACAGTCCATCATTAGCAACAAAGGCTTCATAATGAACTTCAGTAGAGTTACCATCAGCACCTGAAAAGGAATCACAACAGTTAAATTTATTAGTTAATGCTGATGACAGCAGAGCAGTGTTATGATTATAAGAAAAGGATTTCTTTTTAGTTTCAATCTCAGTTTCAAACACTCTCAGACTATTATATAGGTCATCCAACTCTATTTCATCAAGAGTGTCCTTGGTCTCCATTGGGCAGCATAGACTGTCCACTCATCACCAAGTGATCTAAGGCATTTTCTGTTGACTTCATGTTGATCCAAGCTGACTTTGGCACTTTCCAACTCACCTACCAGTTTGTTAAACCTGTCAAAGATTTGAGTAAGGTTTTCATTCTTGCCACCAGAAAAGTTTTCATACTACTGTTTCAAAAGATCCTTTTGATTTCTCTTGGTGCTAGCATTGCCAACAAATCTTTTCTCTAAGGCAATCCAAAGAGAATGAGCAGTGTAAAACTTTTTAAACTGATGTTGATAAGCATTAGGAATGACTATCTGTAGAAGTGTAATAACTTTTACTTCATTCATTCTAGCCTTCCTTTCAAGTTCAGTTTTTGGAGGATTTTTTATGGGTTTGCCCTCAGCATCAAGTTCGGGATCAATTACTGGAGGAAATTCAACAACTTCTCATATGGCATAGTCAATAAACTGAATGTGTTGTTGAATCCTGAGTTTCCACATCTCAAACTCAGTGGGTTTGAGCATAGGCACTTTGAGTCCTTGCCCAGATCCATTGCTGCTGTTATCAAATTCCATTTCAGAAAAATATTTTTAAAAGAAAGCTTCTGACTTTGAAAACAAAGAAAAACCTGGCTCTGATACCACTTGTCAAGATCAAAATCACTACCTAATATTAACTGGTTTGAATCAATCAGAGTATAAAACGAATAACCTTATACTGAATCCAAGTCCAATTAAGAAGTTTGCGGAATAACAGTTAACTGTTTTAAGAAAAGCTTTCAAAACAAATAACACAGGAATATAATCAATAATCAAAGATCACTTGTATTGCCAAAACTCAATGATTACAATCACCTCTAATCTGTTTGATTAGACGAAGAACACAAATTGTTCTTAGGGTTTTACAACCTTAGAGGCTTATAAAAACTTAATCAGAAAAAGCAATTACAACTAAAAAATAAACTTGTACGTGCAACATTACAATAGAAAACCTATTCTATTTATATATATAATGCCTTCTGATTTGTTTCCTTGAAAAACTCTGATTTCTCTTATAGTAGATACGCTTGAATCTTTGAATATATCTTTTCCTGAATTTCAGCACTTTTTGTTTATTGAGCTGTTGAGCAGCCTGAAGTCCATCTGTTGAGCAGCTTGAGTTTGAACACTGGCAGCTTGAACTTTTGAACTAGCAGCTCGAACTTCTTCAAATAACAGCTTGAACTTTGTAATTACACAGAAAATCTGCTAACAGTTTGAGAAATCTAACTAACAGCTTGACATACTTAAAATATTTCCTAACAACTTTCTGTGCTAATACTAATGATAGATTAAATTTAGTGCTTGAATCACATATATAACTGCTGAAAATGAATCTTTAAAATAGGACAATGCTAGCCTCTTAGATATAAAAGAAGATCTTAGAAATAAGCTTAAGGCAGACGCTAAAGATGTCATAGTTCTTAAAGACAAGCTGAGTGAGCAGTGTGTTAGAATAGAACTAATGTATGACCATGTTGAGGCGTTGACCAAAGAGCTTAAGACTAAAGCGGTAGAGCTAAGAGAAGCTAAGGTTAAAGTTGTCGAGGTGAATAGCAAATTAGAAAAGTTTAGGAACTCTTCATTAAACCTAGGGAAGATCTTAGATGCACAGCGTCAGTCTAAGAAACCAGTAGGTTTAGGGTACAATAAGAGTCCTCCACCTTTCAATGATAACTATGTGCCTCAGCCTCAGCACAAAACTGAAAAACCAGTTGAATCAGAGGTCCAATTAGAACCTGTGTCTGAATCTGTTAAGGATAAAGAAACTAAGGTGACTAGTAACAAGGCTAAGATTAAGAAGGTCAAATTTGTGCCATCCCTAGTGATAAGCTTATAGGAGAAGCCAAACCTGACTTTAATAATCAAAAGCATGAAACAGTCACTATAGTTGAGACAATAGAACAAGGCTCTAGTGAAACACCTAAGTCAAAGGGCACACATAAGAAGTCTATTGACAAAATGTCTTGTTTTAGATGTCATGAAAAGGGACATGTTGCGTCTAGTTGTCCACATAGGAAGGTAGAATCTACACCTAGAAATGGGAAGACGGAACAACATAAACCTTCTCCAAGTGTAGCAAGCACAAGTGGTTCTCAAAACACCGAGAAAATTATGCAAGCCACACCTAAGACTACTGTGAAACAAACACCTGTGTCAGGTAGCCCGAATGAAGTGGTTAGGACTAATTCACCTAATAGAGTCCCTAATCAATCTAGGTCAGGACCACAAAAAAATTATAGGAGTACTACACCTAGAAGAGCTTACACTCCGGTTAGGTCACACACTCCTGTAAGACATTAGACACCAGGTATAGTTTCGGGATATCACTCGAAATTGCCTTATAATCGAAATTATTCAAGGGCTCCACAGCAAATGCCAACATAAAGGCCGAGAGTGAATTTATATCACCTTGCACCACAACAGGCTCTAAATCAAACACCCAAGTCACCTGAAAGGAGAGATGGGTATTTGAAAGAGTTCAAGTATGTGGACGAGAATGGTATTACCAAGTTAGTCATGGCTTGGGTTCCCCGTGGTAACTAACCTCTTTTCTTTTCATGTGCAGGAGATAACTACAGGTCCAAACAACAAGTGGTTCGTCGACAGTGGTTGCTCTAGGCACATGACTTGGGAAAGAAGTCTACTAACAGACTTCAAGGGAGGGAATAGGGGATTTGTATCATTCACAGGTAATAAAGGAGGAAATATCACCGGTACTGGAGTGGTCACTAATGGGACTATCAAACTTGATCAAGTTTACCACGTTCATAAACTAGTTCACAATCTTATTAGTGTATCTCAAATCTGTGATAAGAAGAACTCAGTGGTTTTCACCGACACTGAGGCGTTAGTGCTGAAATCGGGATTTAATGTACCTGAAGAGTGGGTATTGATGAGGGCCCCAAGGAAGAATGACTTGTACATGCTAGACATGAACAAACCGGAATCTTCGATGGGACCAATATGTCTTCTATCAAAAGCTTCAGAGACCGAATCCGTTTTATGGCACAGACGCATGGCACACTTGCACCTAAGAAAAATGAACTACATCACAAAGAATGGACTGGTGCAAGGTATTCCAATGAAGAGTTTTCAGTTTGAAGACAAGTGTGTAACGTGCAAGAAAGGCAAACAATACAAGAAGGCACACAAGTCCAAGACTCAGAACTCTATAGCTGCCACTTTTGATTTGTTGCATATGGACCTGTTCGGACCAATCAACAAAAGGAGTATAGGTGGTAGTTAGTATTGTTTAGTTATCACTGATGATTACTCATGATTTTCATGGGTTTTCTTTTTAGGTACAAAGGACGAGACAACTGCCAAGCTAATCGGGTTCTTAGACCAAGTCGAAAACTCCTATGGGACGCGGGTAAAACGTATCAGGAGTGATAACGTAACGGAATTCAAAAACACTGTAATTGGTGTATATTGCGTATTAAATGGCATAGTGCATCAATTTAGTGCACCTTATGAGCCACAGCAAAATGGGGTGGCAGAAGAAAAATAGGACTTTGATTGAGGCAGCAAGGACCATGCTCTCGGATTCAAAGATTCCTACCATGTTTTGAGGGGAGGCAGTGAATACCGCGTGTCATGTTTTAAATCGGGTCCTTACTGTCAAATCATTGAACAAAACCTGTTACGAAGTTTTGAATAAAAGGCCACCAAATTTAACTGGCTTCGAACCATTTGGGGTACCATGTACGTTAATGAAAACAAAACATCAACCTAAGTTTGTTGAAAAGCCTGACGAAGGTTATTTCCTCGTTTATGTGCCGAACTCACCAAATAAAAGGGTTTTTAACAAATCGAATGGTACAGTAGAGATTGTGTATAATATTGATGTAACAAGTTATACACATGAACCCCAAACTGGTCCGGAATGGATTTTTGATTATGACAAATTGTTTGAATCATTTAACATTCCTTTGGATGGAAATGCAAGTACAATCGAACAGGACTTATCCTCATTAAATCTGAATGACGACAGTCAAAGTTTTCTGAGGACGACTTTTCCATCAACTTCCGAGCCTACAACGACAGAAGAGAGATCTCCAGGAGAGAATGATTCTGAGTTGCCTACAGACGAAAATCAGACTACAAATTCTAATTCCGAAGACAGTGTTCATGAGGAAGAAAATTTAGAGTCTGAAGTCGTTCCCCCGTTAGGTGAGATAGGATCTAATTTCGGATATAATCTTAGGGTCAATGAGATAGGAATATCGAGGATTAATAAGGATCATCCAGTTGAGAGTATCATAGGAAATCCGAATGTTGGTGTGAGGACTACTCCTAGTTTGAATAACAACACAGTGTTGTTGTCGATGATCAATGACTCCGAGGCCTTTCACACTTGCCTCTATTCGTGTTTCATCTCCCAAGTAGAGCCGAAGAATGTGCAAATGACACTGAAAGACAACTCTTGGGTTGAAGCGATGAGGAAGAACTGTCACAGCTTAGGAAACTTGAAGTGTGGGAGTTAGTTCCGTTACCTCGAGGAGAAGTTGCAATAGGAACCAAGTGTGGTTTTAAGTGCAAGAGAGATGATCGGGGTATAGTGACTCGCAACAAGGCAAGACATGTAGTAAAGGGTTTCAACCAAGAGGAAGGAATCGATTACAATGAAGTATTTACGCCAGTGGCAAGGCTTGAAGCAATCCGTTTGTTTCTGGCCTTTGCATCCTTCAAAGGCTTTAAAGCTTATCAACTTGATGTAAAGAGTGCCTTTCTATATGGCAAAGTGAAGGAACTGGTGTACGTGGAACAACCGCCCGGGTTTACAGATCCAAAGTATCCAGAAAGAGTGTATCGTCTTGATAAGGCTCTGTATGGATTACATCAAGCACCAAGGGTGTGGTATAAGACACTATCTACTCATCTTTTAGACAACGGGTTTGAAAGAGGGAGAATTGATAGTACAATGTTTGTGAAGAGGAAGGGTGAACATTTCATCTTGGTACAAGTGTACGTCGATAACATCATTTTTAGGTCATCAGATGAGCAGATGTGCAAAGACTTTGAGAAGGTGATGAAGTCTAAGTTTGAGATGAGTGCTTTGGGTGAGTTAAAGTTCTTTTTGGGTTTGCAAGTTGAGCAGAGGAAGGAGGGTATGTTTATCCATCAGACGAAGTATGTCTACGACATTCTAGAGCGCTTCGGGATGGAAGGAACCAAGCTGATGGCTCACATTAGCACGCCGATTCAAGTGAATCACAATCTCGGACCGGGTACAAAAAGTGATACCGATGTGGATCCGAAGTTATATCGGGCCATGATTGGATCACTTATGTATTTAACTGCTTCTAGACCTGACATAATGTTTTCTGTGTGTATTTGTGCTAGGTTTCAAGCTAATCCAAAAGAGATGCACATGAAAGCTGTGAAGCGGATTCTGAGATACCTCAAGTCGAAACCGAAGTTGGGACTTTGGTATCACGCGGATGGTGATCTAGAATTGGAAGCTTTCACGGATTCAGATTATGGAGGGTGCAGCTTGTATCGCAAGTCAACAACTGGAGGTTGTCAGTTCCTTGGTGGGAGGCTCGTTGTTAGGCACAAAAAGGCCTCAGTCAAACCTGTTCTACATCTGAGGGGAAGATTTATAATCAAACCTGTTGATGCATTTGAAGGTTGAATTTAAGGCCTGTTATATGTCTTATTGAAACCTGACAATGATTTGCAATATCAGTCTAAAGCTGTTCTATATGTTGCATGTGTTGCAACTTAGACAGTTTGTCCAAGCTGCTCTGTCTGCTGAACAGGCTGGACATAAACTGTCTACGCTGCTCTACACTGTTGAGCAGCTTTGGCATTTTTAAAGTGTTCTGTTCTTTGTGAACAGAACCTGTTCTTTGTGAACAGGCTAAACACTTTATGGAATATGTTTCCAAGTCATCATGTATTGTTTTTGACTACAAGATCAGTTTACAAAGTCGAAGACAAAGTGGAAAACAGAAATGCTTAGCCTGCCCAAGCTGTTCTGTAACATGAAAACAAAAGGTTATTTGAAAAAGGGTGACAGACCTTTTTCTTATATCAAAATAGGCCTTTACAAGGAAGAAAGACGCAAGTTGACATTCCTAAATTAGTTAAAGGCAATGCAACAGTAGACAAAGTAAAAAGACAAAAGTTCTACACATGTGAAGACAAGTCTGCTTTTCAGAAAAGTGCAGAAAAGGTTATGTTGTCTTTTCAACAAGACTTCTCCTTTTTCATTCCGTCCAATGAAGATGTTTCTCTTAGATCCTCTAAGTGAGTATAAAAGGAAGCTTCTAAGGTCAGAAAGAAGTGTGAAGAAAGCTAAGTGCTGAAACCCAAGAGTGAACGTGCAAGTGTGATTTTCATGCATGCAAACCTTCTGTGTAAACCAGCATCTGTGTGTATAAGCTGTTTTACATAAGCCGTTCCTTTAAGTCTTGTAAACACAGTGAGTGCTTCTTAGTGAGTGTATTCATTGTATACTAGTTTGAGTCTGTCTTAGACTAGTAAGCATACTGTTGTATCTGTCATCTCAGCTTGAACTATTCCGCATTCAAGCTTGTTTGTAATTAACAAATTGTTGATAATACATACAAACATTGAGAAAAGAGTGTCTAGTTTTTAAATTGCTGTATTCACCCCCCCTCTACAGCTTATAACTATATACTTTGGGAACCTCTCGGGACCTACAACTGGTATCAGAGCAGTTTAGAGTGTGTGTCATTCTAGATCTCTCATTCTCCCAAGTTTCCATGGACAACAGTGCTGCAAATTCTTCTTACTATGACAATGGCTCTATTGGCAAACCTCCCAAATTTAATCATCAAAACTTCTCTGGTTGGAAGTGCAGAATGATGCTCTACTTAGAGAATCTGGATGTACAACTGCCAGAGATAGTGATGGAGGGTCCCTATGTGCCAACCTCTGTCACTACTATAACTCCAGCGGTTGAAGGAGCTGCTCCTGAAATCAGGACCTTTGAGAGAGCCAAAGCTCAATGGTCTGATGAAGACAAGAGATTGGTGGCTCTGGATGCAAAGGCCAGAAACAACCTGGTCATTTCTCTCCCTGATGATGTGTTCAAGCAGGTTGAGAAAATGAAGACAGCAAAGGAGATGTGGGATACTTTGTGTACCGTCTATGATCGACCCACAATCACACTGGACAACAGGATTAACAATATTGTTAGACAGTATGAACTCTTCTTTGCCAAACCAAAGGAGTCTCTCACTGAAACCTACACCAGGTTCACTGCTCTAGTGAATGATCTCAAAGCTGTTGGGATCACCAAGGACAGTCTTACTTTGGTGAACAAATTTCTGGACATTTTACCTGAAGAGTGGAACTACTTCTCAACAATCCTAAGGAACTCAGGTACTATCAGAAGTATGGATCTGGTCAATCTGTATGGATCCTTACTGAATGATGAACAGTCAAGGCAACAAAAGAGAAATGCCTTGGAAATGTCCAGAAGAGGTGCAGCCTTTGTGGCTAATGTGAGACAGCCTGTAAATCAGGTGAGTGATGTGTTCATTCAACCTGATCAACAGGATGATGAAAAGGAGGAGGTGTCAGACGAAGAAGATGCTACAGATCTTGCTGAACAAGATGATGAGCAAATGATAGCCATGCTTGTCAAAAGGTTCAACAAGAAAAGGTTTGCAAGAAACATGCTGCAAGGAGGTTCAAGTGCTGGCAAAAAGAAGTCATTTGACAAATCCAAAGCTGAGTGCTTCAAGTGTGGCAAAACTGGTCACATAGCTGCTGACTGTGTGTCAAAAGCTGTTGGTCAGTCATCCAAACCCAACAAGACTAACAAGGATGATAGCTATAGGGTTAAGTACCTTATGGCCATGGCTAAGCTGAGGAAATTGGAAAACTCAGTGTCTTCCAATCGCCAAAAGGGACTTATGGCAGAGACATGTGACTGGGAGGAATCTGATTCATCATCCGATGAAGAAGATAATCAATGTCTGATGGCCAACACTGATGTCCCATCAACAAGCAGGTTCAAACAGGATATGGCTGAAGCTGAAGCCTTCAGCAGCTTAGAGAACTGGAATCCTACTATGATGTATAAGGTACAAAATTTTTATGGCTTACAGTTCTGAAGAAAAAGTTAAAATGTTTGAATATATGCTTGTTGATCTCAAAGCTGCTGTTGAGAAGCATGATGCTTTACTATCTGAAATCTCTAAGCTTAAAGCTGATCTTAAAACTAAATCCAGTAAAGTGGACAGTTTCCATAAGTTGGAAACTGAGCTTGATGAATTAAAACACATCAACTCTATTTTACTGGAAGAAAAGAGAGAAACAGATATAAAGCATGCCAAGCTTCAAAAGATAGTTGACTCTTGGTCCCAATCTGCACAAAAAGTCAGCCATTGTATAAGTCAACAGATTCCTGCACAAATCCAAGCCTATCTTGGAGGGG
>JAANYP010004278.1:0-12061 GCA_020465985.1 Centrapalus pauciflorus
GAATTTAGTGTATATATTCGAATATTGGTTCGAATTTAACCTTCTATATTCGAATTTAGGTGTTAAACTCGAAACCCACTCCTTAAAATCGAATATATTGAATAAAATACATGGACAACGCATAAATTGACAAGATAATTAGCAAAATAATTATATATTAATATATATAATATATTGATCCTTTGAGAATTTAATATGAACAAAAGAAAATAGATGATCAGTTATCAGAATCAGATAAAATAAAGATTTTAAAGTTAAAAGATGATGATATTGACATGAGAATGATATGATAATTCTGGACACGTTCAGTTAATTTCTGAACATTTATTTAAAGATTTAAAGCGGGTCAAAGATTTGATTTGACAGAGAACAGATTGAGATAAAATCCTGGGATAACCCAGGTGGCAGATTTTACATCTGTTTGATAAAGACCCAACACTGTGAGTTTTAGATATTCAGATTTAACATGCTTGAATTTTCGGTTGAGACATATTGTTGATGCTAGATTGATTTGACATTCATATTATCAGCTGGATTGTGACCTGTGCACACTATGGTTCGGTGTTGCCCAGTGGATCATGATAGCTATTTGACTTATCACTTCATATGATATTGCATTCACAGTTCATTTCTGACATTGCTTTGAGATTATTGCTATCATGACTTGATTACGTATGCTTCATCATTGCATATACTTGACATATTGATTCAGCTTGATTAGCCTTATCGGTCTACCGTTCTAGACCTGGCTAATGACCTCGATGTTCCGCCACGTTGATTTACTCGTAGCTAGCCCAGTATGTGGCTGATCCCCACGATTTAAGCGTGAGCGTGGCTTGAGCATCATCCGACTTTATGACTTTTTTATGTCTCAATCATGAGTGGCTGTAGCGGCAGCCTTGACATATCACGCTAGACTTATGATGATCCGCTTGACAATGCATGTTTAATTTGAAAATCTATTTACTCACTAAGCATTGCTTACAGTTGCTACCTCACATTTTTACAGGAAAATATAAAGGAAAGTCATCTGCCGGACCTAGTACTTAGGTCTTACAAGATCAAGACAGGAGTTCTCATAGACCTCTACTTAGCAAATCCTTTTGGTACTGCTTGGAAGATGATAATATGGTGGTCTGGGTAGATTTATCTTGATTATATGATGACATGAATTAGATTAGACTTGTGCCCTTTATAAGTTTAATTTAAAAACTGTAATCTGAATTAAACTGAATCCTAATAGGTTTGTACTTGTAATCTATAATTCCGCAATTAATTACTCTATCTTAGTTATGGTTGATATCGTATTGCATGATGTGGGACCTAGACTCGTGACTACTGCCCCGTAAGTGGTGGTCTTCACAGGATGGTATCAGAGCCCATAGTTTGAGTGAATCAAGTATTTCGTGAGTATACTTGGTCTCAAACTGAAGAAATACATATGTATCAATCATTTAGGTGGATTGAACTGAGATAGGATGTACAGACTATTAGGATGGGAAAAAGGGTACATAGATCTAAGTCTATAAACTGATAGTTGAATGATTTTAATTTTCAGTTAAGATGTCAGGATCAGGATCAGGTGACATACCCAACAACATGACCCCACAACAAATGTTCGAAATGATGCAACAATTGTTAGCCCAACACTCTGAGCAACAAAATAAAATAATGCAAGAACAGTTTCAGGCCAGAGATGAGGCTGAAGCTAAAAGACGTGATGATAAGAAAAATAAGCGAAAAGATAAACAAGTCCAGAATTATGAAACTGATTCTGATAACTCTACCCCTGATGCCCAAATTGAGCAGCCTAATGGCTGTAAATTTAAAGATTTTAAAGCGAGCGGTGCCCTGAACTTTGAGGGTACAGTCAATCCAATTCAAGCGATGGATTGGATCAGCCATACCGAAGAGATTTTCAGAATCTCTGATTGCATAGAATCGAATAAGGTGAGTTATGTGTCTGCGTTGTTTGTTGGAGCTGCTCGTGCTTGGTGGAAGACTCAGAGGAGCATATATGGAGAACAGGTGATACAGACTTTAGAGTGGAATCAATTCCTAGATATGTTTAACGCGATGTATTGCCCGATCGACCAACAAGATAAGATGGAAGTCCAATTGATGCAGCTGACTCAGGGAACAAAGACTGTTGATGAATACGAGCAAGAATTCTCTCGGCTTTGCGGTTACTCCTCATATCAAGTAGCTACTGAGGAAAGGAAGATGAATAGATTCCACGGAGGGCTCAACCCGAGATACCGACATCCGATTAGTGCGATAAAATACAAGAGTTACTTATAAATGGTTGAAGCAGCTAGACAGATCGAGAGGGGTTATTTAGAGTACGGCGATCAGCTTTATGCTCCATCAGCAAACCCGACATGTCCTTCTCCACCGAAGAAGCAAAGATTTGGTAGATTTTTCAAGACGAACAAATCCCAGTCTCAACAGCCACAGCAGTATAGTTCACAGTCGAAAGCCCAAGCGTATTCACTAACAAATGAACCACGATTCTGCAAGAGATGCAGAAAATCACACATGGGATTGTGCAATCCAGATGACGTCACATGCTTTGCTTGCAACATAATTGGTCACAGCAGTGAAGAGTGCCCACAGCAAGGACGCGGATGTGCGAAATGCGGGAAAAGAGGACACTTCATGTATCAGTGTCGCAGCGGGCAACGAGGACAGTCACAGTCGTCAGCTGGAGGATCTATGATGAAGAGTTCAGCTGCTACTCCGACCGCAAGAACTCGAGCTTTTCAAATAATAGCCGAGGAAGCAAAAGAAACACCTGACGTAGTTACCGGTACGTTTCTGCTTAACTCAATCCCTGCTCGCGTATTATTCGATTCCGGTGCTAGTCGTTCTTTCATATCAACATCTTTTGCACAAAGATTATATAAGTCTCAATCGAAGCTTCCTGTTGTGATTGATATTGAGACGGCCAGTAACAGTTATGTTATGGCTGATTCTGTATACCGAAACTGCACTCTACTCGTTGATAACATAATATTCAACCTCGACCTTATCCCGATTCCGTTGAAAGAGTTTGACGTCATCATCGGCAAGGACTGGCTAATGAATAACGAGGCTACGATCGTCTACAATCGGCGAATCATCAGAATTAAGTCTTCAGAAGGCCGAGTATTGGAAATCAAAGGCGAGAAGCGAAAAGGTGCTCACTGCTTCATTTCTGTTGAAAAAGCGTATAAGTATTTATCTAAGGGTCACAAATCTTATTTATGCTACGTCTCGTTTGAATCTATCTCTGAAGCCCAAAAGAAATCATTATCTGATATTCCAATCGTCTGTGAGTTCCCAGACGTATTCCCTGACGATATTTCTGGAGTGCCACCGGAACGTCAAGTCGAATTCGGAATTGACTTAGTTCCTGGTGCGGCTCCAATTGCCAAAGCTCCCTACAGACTTGCACCTGCAGAAATGCAGGAAATGTCAAAACAATTGCAAGAGCTGTTAGAATAGGGATTTATCCGACCAAGTTCATCTCCATGGGGTGCACCTGTCTTATTTGTAAAGAAGAAAGACGGAACTTTTCGAATGTGCATCGATTATCGGGAGTTGAACAAAGTCACAATAAAGAATAAGTATCCTCTGCCCAGAATTGATGATCTATTTGATCAGCTACAAGGAGCCAGCTACTTCTCGAAAATCGATCTTCGTTCTGGGTATCATCAATTAAAAGTCAGAGATTAGGATATTCCGAAGACAGCCTTCCGAACAAGATACGGTCATTACGAATTTCTCGTTGTCACATCCTTGCTTTAAAACACGCTTGCTAATCCCAGGAAATAAGAATAAATGCATAAAGCTAAATAAAATATTACAATAAGTCTTGCACTACACGTGCTTCAAGGTTACAGTACTAAGTTGCTAAAAACATCATAACATAAATAAAAGCAGCTACCCAAAACCCAAGGCATCATAAGCTATACCACAAGCTGAAAATGAGCTAAGTCCTCTGGGCAGATCAGATAATAGACCTAGGCAGAAGGTCCAGCTTGTTCTTTACCTTTTCCTGTAAAAATTGTAAGTAGCAACTGTAAGCTAAAGCTTAGTGAGTAAACAGATATTCAAGAATGCATGTAAAATATGAGGCGAAAATGCCCATAAAGGTTGTTATGCTTGCTTGCTTGCTTGCTTGCTTGCTTGCTTGCTCATTTGCTTAATACCCAGATAGAACGCTGCACAATTGAGACATTTCACGCAGAACGGAGATGCCACCACTATGGGTTTACCGCTAACAGATGATCAATCTGTGATACGGGGCTAGCTACCCGTATAATGCTCAAGGGATAGTGGTGAACATCAGAATTGCTTGCTCGCTAAATATAATGCTTATGAGATGCACAAAGAAACGCTAACACAAAGTTTGATGTATAGTATGCAGAACAATAAACAGATAGTAGATAAATATGCATATTAATAGATCAAATGTAAGATCCGGCTAAGCTGGGCATCACCTGTACCACAGTGTTCGCCTTCACTCACAAAAGTCTATTGAATTCCAAAGAAATCATATAGAAGCAAATTTATGTCTCAATTTCATATAAAACATGTAAACAAGAATAACTGTTACTCACAGTACTGAAAATGCTTTGAATACTTGCTCGGGCTTATTTACGCTTTAAATTGCTTTATAACGCTTGCTCTTGCTTATCTAGGCTTTTAATATATTCTGGCACTGGCTTTGACTCGCAGCTGGGCTAAACAGCTTATGTATAATATCTGAAGTTCAATATTACAGAACATGTGCTAAATTAATATTGCTAGCTCAATATTCCAACATCTCTAAGCCATAACTTCTAGCTAAATATTTTGCTATTTATTTTGCTAATTTATGCGTTGTTCGTAAATTTTATCAATTAGATTCGAAATTTAGGGGTTAGATTCGAATCTGAGCATCAGATTCGAAGTCAGATTTGAATCTGAGTAACAAACTCGAAGCCAGACTCGAACTGGGTTAGATTCGAAGCCAGACTCGAACAGGGGAGGGGTTAGATTCGAACCTCATTCGAATCTGAGGATAGATTCGAGACCCATATCTCGAATCTAGCTCTATTCGAGTCTGTTCTTGGCATTTCGAGTCTGTTCTATACATACTCAAGTTTGTTCATAAACTACAGCTTTAAACATGCATTTTCAACCCTCAAATCCACAAATAATCTAAGTAATAAGCTTCGGTTTAGTTATATTATACATTATCTATCATATTCTAGCTAAAATTCATACGAAATTAGCTTTAAATCGCCTAAAAATAATAAACTCGAATTTTGTACTTCAAACCGAAAATGCAGAAGTCGAAAATGACATTTCTTACCTCAAATCCTTATGAAATCGTACATGCAATAAGAGATTCACGTAGTACTCTTCGAGATCTTTCCGTTAACGTATAGAACACGAGATTTGGCCGGTCGGTTTGGGAGAAAAGCTAGAGAGAAGTTCAATTCTAGAGAGAGAAGCTCTGGAATTTGCTAGAAGGATTTTGCAAAAGTGAGAAAATGTAACTCCCGACTCCTATTTATACTAAATCTCGAAATTACATCATTTTACGCAAATTGCTCAAAATTACTAAAAATAAAAATGCAAATAAAAAGCAAGGTGTTATAGTATGAGCCCACCACGCTTGCACTTCGTCCTCGAAGTACCTAAGGCTCAAACAGATGCGGGTATCGAATTCTCATGTCTTCCTCAGATTCCCAGGTCTGAGAAATTCCGTGAGAAGTCCTCCACTGCACCAACACCATTGCTACCTCTCGATTCCTCAACTTCTTCATCTTTGTTTCTAGAATAACTTCAGGCTCATCACATTGCAGTTTATCGTTGATCTTGTAGCTCAGATAATCGGCCCACTTTTCTCTATCATCTTCTTTGCACTTCCTAAGCTGCGAAACGTGAAACACGGGGTGTATGTTGGACAGTTCGCTTGGCAAGTCCAACAGATAAGATTGAGTTCCAACACGCTCGATGATCTTGAAAGGACCAACGAATCGTGGTGCTAACTTGCCACGCTTGCCGAATCTGAACACACCTTTCATCGGCGAGACTTTTAATACAACATAGTCGTCCTTCTGGAATTCTAAAGGTTTATGGCGTCGGTCGTGATACGATTTCTGTCGAGATTGAGCAGTTTCCAATCGTTGACGTATAATTCAGATCTTTTCATTTGTCTGCTGAAGTAGCTCGGGACCGGCGATCGGTGCTTCACCGGCTTCATGCCAACACGTAGGAGTTCGGCACTTGCGTCCGTATAAGGCTTCGAAAGGTGCGGCTTTGATGGATGAGTGGTAACTATTGTTATAAGAAAATTCTGCTAATGGCAAGTGGTCATCCCAACTACCGCTAAACTCAAGAACACATGCCCGCAGCATGTCTTCGAGTGTAAGGATCGTACGCTCACTCTGGCCATCAGGCTGTGGATGATACGCTGTGCTCATTCTGATCTTAGTGCCTAATCCATCTTGTAATGCACTCCAGAACCTCGAAGTGAATCGGCTGTCGCGGTCGGAAACAATTGACAAAGGCACACCATGTCGTGTAACGATCTCGTCTATGTACAACTTGGCTAGTTTCTCAAGTGAATAGTTTTCGCGAATCGGAATGAAATGTGCGACTTTGGTTAGGCGATCCACGATAACCCATATTGCGTCGTGCTGTCTTCGTGTAGTCGGCAACTTCGTCACAAAGTCCATAGTTATGTGATCGAACTTCCACTCGGGGATCGGTAAGGGCTGAAGACTGCCGTAAGGCTGCTGATGCTCCGCTTTGACTAATCGGCATGTAACACAATTATCAACATATTGGCCTACGTCTCTTTTCATACCGGGCCACCAATACTCGACTTTTAGATCGTTGTACATCTTGGTGCTGCCGGGATGTACAGAAAAGTTTGAGCAATGCGCTTCTGAGAGTATCTTCTGTCGTATACCTCCAAATTTCGGAACCCAAACACGATTCTTGAAGAGCTTTAAGCCACGAGGGCTATCGATTAAGAATTGAAGTTGCCCTTTCATGTCCTCAGAGTTGAGGTTTTCTTCTTTTAGGGCTTCGGCTTGAGAAACGAGAATTTCATCAATCAGAGTAGATGAAAACGAAGTATGAGTCAAGGTATAGAGACATTTAGCAGAGTAGGATTTACGACTCAATGCGTCGGCCACCACATTCGCTTTGCCAGGGTGATAAAGAATATCACAGTCATAGTCTTTGATGAGTTCCATGGAGCGTCGCTGGCGCATGTTGAGCTCCTTCTGGCTGAATATATACTTAAGGCTCTTGTGATCCGTATACAACTGACATTTGGTGCCGTAGAGATAATGCCGCCATGTTTTCAACGCAAAAATCACAGCAGCAAGTTCAAGGTCATGAGTCGGATGACTCTTTTCATGATCCTTAAGCTGGCGAGAAGCATATGCTATGACTCTGCCTCTTTGCATCAAAACACACCCAAGCCCTTGATATGAAGCATCGCTGAAGACCACAAAGTCTTCATTGCCTTCGGGTAAGGCCAAAATAGGTGCTTCGGTGAGTTTCTGTTTTAAAGTTTGGAATGCGTTCTCTTGAGCTTCTTCCCAAATAAAGGGAACATTCTTGCGAGTAAGAGATGTAAGAGGCATGGCTAGTTTTGAGAAGTCCTTAATGAATCGACGGTAGTAACCCGCCAATCCCAAGAAACTTCGGATCTCGGTAGCTGATTTGGGAGCTTCCCAATTTTGAATGGCTTCTATCTTAGAAGGATCCACAGAGATTCCTTCACCAGATATCACATGACCAAGGAATTGTATCTGATAAGATACAAGATTTGCAAGTTAACGCTGAGCATGAAATTTAAGAAAAGATAAGCTTAAAAAAATGAATAAATTGAGATTGCAAGCACCTGTCGCAACCAAAATTCGCATTTAGAGAACTTGGCGTAAAGTCGCTCCTTGCGCAGCAACTCTAGCAGCTCTCTAAGATGCACAGCATGCTCAGCTTCAGTCCTTGAGTAGATGAGAATATCGTCTATAAAGACGATAACAGACTTATCGAGCATTGGTCTACAAACGCGGTTCATCAGATCCATGAACGCCGCAGGAGCGTTTGTAAGACCAAAAGGCATAACAAGAAACTCGTAATGCCCATATCTGGTACGGAAAGCCGTTTTAGGGACGTCTTCTTCACGAACTTTGAGCTGATGATACCCAGATCTAAGATCGATCTTTGAGAAGTAACTGGCTCCCTGAAGCTGGTCGAAAAGATCGTCTATTCTGGGCAATGGATATTTGTTCTTTATTGTTACCTTGTTCAACTCCCTATAATCAATGCACATCCGGAGAGTCCCATCTTTCTTCTTAACGAATAAAACAGGAGCTCCCCAGGGAGATGAACTTGGTCGTATGAGTCCCTTGTCAAGCAATTCTTGCAATTGCTTCATCATTTCTTGCATCTCAGCAGGTGCAAGTCTATACGGGGCTCGAGCAATTGGTGCCGCGCCGGGCACTAAATCAATTCTGAACTCCACCTGACGGTCTGGTGGGAGTCCAGAGATGTCCTCGGGAAAGACATCTGGAAATTCAGAGGCTATCGGTACCTCGGCTAAAGTTTTCTTTTCAGACTTAGCATCTATTGCATATGCTAAGTATGACACGCAACCCTTAGCTATATGTTTCCTAGCTTTGACTACAGAAATTAAACATAAGTCACCTTTCTTTCTGTCACCATAGATGCAGATACTGCGGCCATCCGGTGTAGTGAGCTTTATCAACTTCTTTTTGCAGACAATGTTGGCGTCATGATGATCAAGCCAATCCATACCGACGATGACGTCGAATTCGTGAAAGTCCATAGGAATGAGGTCAAGTTGGAACGTGCAATTATCTAACAGAATTATGCAGTCGCGGTAAATTTTATCGGTGGACACGCACACGTTACTGGCCGTTTCGATATCAAATATAACAGGCAGAGTTGTCGGAGTAATTCCAAGCTTAGATGCAAATGCACTTGATATAAAAGAGCGATTGGCTCCTGAATCGAAAATAACTCTAGCAGGGATAGAGTTAACAAGAAACGTACCAGATACCACATCTGGTATTTCCTTCGCTTGCTCGGCTGTTATTTGGAATGCGCGATTCTGACTCCTAGTTGGCTCGTTACGGCGACTAGAACCTCCTCGCGATGTGCTATGCCGGGCCGGTTGATTTTGTCTTTGCTGTTGTTGTTGATGTTGTTGCTGAGGTCGGTATTGCTGCTGCTGCAATCGCGATGATGCTCTGCACTCGGGTAAATCATGCTGAACGGATGCGTACATGCATGCTCATTATGTCCAGGGCGTAAACAATTGTTGCAAACTTTAACTCTGTTAGGACATTCTTCACTGCTATGTCCTATTTCGTTGCACACATAGCACCTCACATCATTGGGGTTACAACGCCCAATGTGTGACTTCTGGCAGCGGCGACACTGCCTCGGCTCAGAATGTACCGCATAAGATCGAGTTTGCTGTGCCGTAGGCGAGCTGAACTGTCGGTACTGAGACTGCTGTGGCTGAGAATATCTGGATGAAGATCCAGAATAGCTTCCGGTGCGCGATTTCTTGGGCGGTGATGGACATGTCGGGTTAACAGAGGAAGTAGGAACTCCTCCAGCTCGAATAAAATCCTGCTCGAGAATTCGAGCAGCTCCAACACAGTCAGCATAGTTGGTATATCCCCGTTGCTTCAAGAACTTCTGATATTCAGGATGCAGACCCATCAGAAAACGGTCGATCTTTCGCTCTTCAGTAGCGACTTGATAGTCAGACAGCAAGCTTAGTCGGGTGAATTCAATCTCATACTCAGTCACCGATTTGGTTCCCTGAGTAAGAGACATCAGTCTCTCTTCCAGACGTTTCTTTTCATCAGCCGGGCAGTACTGACGAAAGAAAATAACTTTAAATTCATCCCAAGATAGGGACTTAATCCAGTTGGCTCCGTGCATGTTTTCCTGAGATCTCCACCACATAACAGCGCCACCCTCGAACAGTGTTGTAGCGAAGCTGACCTTTGATTCTTCAGCACAGTCACTAATGAGAAAAATCCGCTCGATGCCAGTGATCCACTCAAGCGCTTCGATCGAATTTGCAGCACCCTTAAAAGGTTGAGCTCCGCAAGCCTTAAAGTAACGGAAGTTGCAGCCCTTAGGAGGGACTACAGGGGTTTCCTCCTCGTCGGTGTCGTCGTTGTGGCGTCCAGTGTCACCATGCTGTTGTTTCCTACGTTCTTCTCTACGCTTAGTTTCGGCTTCATCACGAGCACGAAACTGATCTTGTAAGAACTTAGCTTGATGCTCGTTGTTCTCATTAAGCATTGTTTGCATTATTTGCATGATCTGTTCAGGAGTGAGTCCACCTCCAGCTCCTTCACCAGATCCAGACATGTTCTGAAATTATATAAATAATACTTGCATAAGAATAGGCATAACTCCTATTCTACCCCATTTCCCAATTCCTAAAGCAAAGTCAAAGCCTATCTCAGGTCAAGTTAAAGCCTAGACATTCGAAGCTAATATCTTTTCTTAAAAGTTTGAGTCCAAGTGTTATTGCTAACACTTGAATCCCTCAAACTAATGCTCTGATACCATCCTGTCACATCCTTGCTTTAAAACACGCTTGCTAATCCCAGGAAATAAGAATAAATGCATAAAGCTAAATAAAATATTACAATAAGTCATGCACTACACGTGCTTCAAGGTTACAGTACTAAGTTGCTAAAAACATCATAACATAAATAAAAGCAGCTACCCAAAACCCAAGGCATCATAAAGCTATACCACAAGCTGAAAATGAGCTAAGTCCTCTGGGTTGATCAGATAATAGACCTAAGCAGAAGGTCCAGCTTGTTCTTTACCTTTTCCTGTAAAATTTGTAAGTAGCAACTGTAAGCTAATGCTTAGTGAGTAAACAGATATTCATGAATGCATGTAAAATATGAGGCGAAAGTGCCTAAAAAGGCTGTTATGCTTGCTTGCTTGCTCATTTGCTTAATACCCAGAAAGAACGCTGCACAATTGAGACATTTCACGCAGAACGGAGATGCCACCACTAGGGGTTTACCGCTGACAGATGATCAATCTGTGATGCGGGGCTAGCTACCCGCATAATGCTCAAGGGATAGTGGTGAACATCAGAATTGCTTGCTCGCTAATACAATGCTTATGAGATGCACAAAGAAACGCTAACACAAAGTTTGCTGTATAGTATGCAGAACAATAAACAGATAGCAGATAATATGCATATTAATAGATCAAAAGTAAGATCCGGCTAAGCTGGGCATCACCTGTACCACAGTGTTCGCCTTTACTCACAAAAGTCTATTGAATTCCAAAGAAATCATATAGAAGCAATTTATGTCTCAATTTCATATAAAACATCTAAACAAGAATAACTGTTACTCACAGTACTGAAAATGCTTTGAAATGCTCGGAAATACTTGCTCGGCTTATTTACGCTTTAAATTGCTTTATAATGCTTGCACTTGCTTATCTAGGCTCAATATAGACTGGCACTGGCTTTGACTCGCAGCTGGGCTAAACAGCTTATGTATAATATCTGAAGTTTAATATTACAGAACATGTGCTAAATTAATATTGCTAGCTCAATATTCCAACATCTCTAAGCCATAACTTCTAGCTAAATATTTTGCTATTTATTTTGCTAATTTATGCGTTGTTCGTAAATTTTATCAATTAGATTCGAAATTTAGGGGTTAGATTCGAATCTGAGCATCAGATTCGAAGTCAGATTCGAATCTGAGTAACAAACTCGAAGCCAGACTCGAACTGGGTTAGATTCGAAGCCAGACTCGAACAGGGGAGGGGTTAGATTCGAACCTCATTCGAAGCTGAGGATAGATTCGAGACCCATATCTCGAATCTAGCTCTATTCGAGTCTGTTCTTGGCATTTCGAGTCTGTTCTATACATACTCGAGTTTGTTCATAAACTACAGCTTTAAACATGCATTTTCAAGCCTCAAATCCACAAATAATCTAAGT
This sequence comes from Centrapalus pauciflorus, assembly GCA_020465985.1. NCBI lineage: Eukaryota > Viridiplantae > Streptophyta > Magnoliopsida > Asterales > Asteraceae > Centrapalus > Centrapalus pauciflorus. The sequence continues at coordinate 12,026 of JAANYP010004278.1, forward strand.
AATAAGCTTCGGTTTAGTTATATTATACATTATCTA